>JAYWLJ010000185.1:87500-92500 GCA_037074615.1 Leucaena leucocephala | reverse complement strand
TTATGCCTCCGGTGGGGGAATTCCCCCACGCGCGCGCGCGCGCGCGCACGCACACGCACTCGCACACGCCCACACGCACTTAGCACTTTGCACGTTTGCGCGTGCGCGTGCGCGTGTGCAACCCCCAAGGGGGAGGCAAGAGCGGGCAAGGTACGGGCAACCTTGTTCGACGTGTGGGCAAGTGTGTGCATGCTTGGTGCACGCATGTGCAAGGTGGAGGCAAGTGCGGGCAAGGTACGGGCAACCTTGTTCAACGTGTGGGCAAGCCCTTTCAATGTGTGGGCAAGGTACGGGCAACCTTGTTCGACGTGTGGGCAAGTGGGTGCATGCTTGGTGCACGCATGTGCAAGGTGGAGGCAAGCGTGGGCAAGGTACGGGCAACCTTGTTCAACGTGTGGGCAAGCCCTTTCAATGTGTGGGCAAGGTACGGGCAACCTTGTTCAACGTGTGGGCAAGTGGGTGCATGCTTGGTGCACGCATGTGCAAGGTGGAGGCAAGCGTGGGCAAGGTACGGGCAACCTTGTTCAATGTGTGGGCAAGTGTATGCATGCTTGGTGCACGCATGTGCAAGGTGTGGGCAAGTGTTGGCAAGGTACGGGCAACCTTGTTCAAGGTGTGGGCAAGCTCTTTCAATGTGTGGGCAAGTGTTGGCAAGGTACGGGCAACCTTGTTCAATGTGTGGGCAAGTGTTGGCAAGATGTGGGTAAGGTGGTGCGAGGTCGTGGCAAGTGTTGGCAAGGTTGTGCAAGGTCCGAGCAAGTGTTGGCAGGAGTGGACAGGGTCCTGGCACGTCCAGGACTTGCCCAGGACTGGTCCTGGCAGGTTCCTGCGCAGTACGAAAACTTCACCTCCGTACCAAAATGAAATTTACCCGTTACATTTGTGATCTAACACTTTGGTTCACTAATATATGACCCCTCCCACATGTTAGGAGGTCCGGCCACCCGTGGTTCCTCCCGGATTAAGTTTTAAGGGCCGCGCAAGTTCGGGACATGAAAAATTCCAAAGATATTCCACGGGTGTCCGAAAATTATGAAACTTGGTGTTTGGGCCCCTTTTTCCATGCCAAAGAATGCTGCAAAAAATCGCGCGAAAATTCGATCTCTAGGTCCCCGAAACCACCTCTGTCGTTTCGGAACAAAAGTATGCCCGTTGGAGGCAAACTGAAAAAGTCTTGTTTTGCTATTATAGGGGGGCACCCCTCCCCCCCCCAAGGACCCATGGTAGCCTATGTCCCTTCGATGAGTATTGTGTGGGTTCTTGGGGCCCTACCACCAAGAGCACCCGCCACCACCGCCACGGTGGCCGGCGGTGGCGGTGGGGCGGTGGCCGGCCGTCGGGGGGCGGCCGCCGGCGACTTTTCCGGCGAATTCTCCGGTGGACCCTAAAGTGTGTGGGATTTCAAACGGGACGTGTGGTGGCGCATCTTTTGCCTTACGGAATGACCGGCGGTGGGTACGCCCCTCCGAATTATGCCTCCGGTGGGGGAATTCCCCCACGCGCGCGCGCGCGCGCACGCACACGCACTCGCACACGCCCACACGCACTTAGCACTTTGCACGTTTGCGCGTGCGCGTGCGCGTGTGCAACCCCCAAGGGGGAGGCAAGAGCGGGCAAGGTACGGGCAACCTTGTTCGACGTGTGGGCAAGTGTGTGCATGCTTGGTGCACGCATGTGCAAGGTGGAGGCAAGTGCGGGCAAGGTACGGGCAACCTTGTTCCACGTGTGGGCAAGCCCTTTCAATGTGTGGGCAAGTGTTGGCAAGATGTGGGCAAGTGTGTGCATGCTTGGTGCACCCATGTGCATGGTGGAGGCAAGTGTGGGCAAGGTACGGGCAACCTTGTTCAATGTGTGGGCTAGTGTTGGAAAGATGTGGGCAAGTGTATGCATGCTTGGTGAAAACATGTGCAAGGTGGTGGCAAGTGTGGGCAAGGTAGGGGCAACCTATTCAATGTGTGGGCAAGTGTTTGCAAGATGTGGGCAAGTGTGTGCATGCTTGGTGCACGCATGTGCAAGGTGGAGGCAAGTGTGGGCAAGGTACGGGCAACCTTGTTCAATGTGTGGGCAAGTGTTGGGAAGATGTGGGCAAGTGTGTGCATGCTTGGTGCACCCATGTGCATGGTGGAGGCAAGTGTGGGCAAGGTACGGGCAACCTTGTTCAATGTGTGGGCTAGTGTTGGAAAGATGTGGGCAAGTGTGTGCATGCTTGGTGCACGCATGTGCAAGGTGGAGGCAAGTGCGGGCAAGGTACGGGCAACCTTCTTCAATGTTAGGCAACCTCTTTCAATGTGTGGGCAAGTGTTGGGAAGATGTGGGCAAGTGTGTGCATGCTTGGTGCACCCATGTGCATGGTGGAGGCAAGTGTGGGCAAGGTACGGGCAACCTTGTTCAATGTGTGGGCTAGTGTTGGAAAGATGTGGGCAAGTGTGTGCATGCTTGGTGCACGCATGTGCAAGGTGGAGGCAAGTGCGGGCAAGGTACGGGCAACCTTCTTCAATGTTAGGCAACCTCTTTCAATGTGTGGGCAAGTGTTGGCAAGATGTGGGCAAGTGTGTGCATGCTTGGTGCACCCATGTGCATGGTGGAGGCAAGTGTGGGCAAGGTACGGGCAACCTTGTTCAATGTGTGGGCTAGTGTTGGAAAGATGTGGGCAAGTGTGTGCATGCTTGGTGCACGCATGTGCAAGGTGGAGGCAAGTGCGGGCAAGGTACGGGCAACCTTCTTCAATGTTAGGCAACCTCTTTCAATGTGTGGGCAAGTGTTGGCAAGATGTGGGCAAGTGTGTGCATGCTTGGTGCACCCATGTGCATGGTGGAGGCAAGTGTGGGCAAGGTACGGGCAACCTTCTTCAATGTGTGGGCTAGTGTTGGAAAGATGTGGGCAAGTGTGTGCATGCTTGGTGCACGCATGTGCAAGGTGGAGGCAAGTGCGGGCAAGGTACGGGCAACCTTCTTCAATGTTAGGCAACCTCTTTCAATGTGTGGGCAAGTGTTGGGAAGATGTGGGCAAGTGTGTGCATGCTTGGTGCACCCATGTGCATGGTGGAGGCAAGTGTGGGCAAGGTACGGGCAACCTTGTTCAATGTGTGGGCTAGTGTTGGAAAGATGTGGGCAAGTGTGTGCATGCTTGGTGCACGCATGTGCAAGGTGGAGGCAAGTGCGGGCAAGGTACGGGCAACCTTCTTCAATGTTAGGCAACCTCTTTCAATGTGTGGGCAAGTGTTGGCAAGATGTGGGCAAGTGTGTGCATGCTTGGTGCACCCATGTGCATGGTGGAGGCAAGTGTGGGCAAGGTACGGGCAACCTTGTTCAATGTGAGGCAACCTCTTTCAATGTGTGGGCAAGATGTGGGCAAGTGTATGCATGCTTGGTGCACGCATGTGCATGGTGGAGGCAAGTGTGGGCAAGGTACGGGCAACCTTGTTCAATGTGTGGGCAAGTGTGTGCAAGCTTGGTGCACCCATGTGCATGGTGGAGGCAAGTGTGGGCAAGGTACGGGCAACCTTGTTCAATGTGTGGGCTAGTGTTGGAAAGATGTGGGCAAGTGTATGCATGCTTGGTGAAAACATGTGCAAGGTGGTGGCAAGTGTGGGCAAGGTAGGGGCAACCTTCTTCAATGTTAGGCAACCTCTTTCAATGTGTGGGCAAGTGTTGGCAAGATGTGGGCAAGTGTGTGCATGCTTGGTGCACCCATGTGCATGGTGGAGGCAAGTGTGGGCAAGGTACGGGCAACCTTGTTCAATGTGAGGCAACCTCTTTCAATGTGTGGGCAAGATGTGGGCAAGTGTATGCATGCTTGGTGCACGCATGTGCATGGTGGAGGCAAGTGTGGGCAAGGTACGGGCAACCTTGTTCAATGTGTGGGCAAGTGTGTGCAAGCTTGGTGCACCCATGTGCATGGTGGAGGCAAGTGTGGGCAAGGTACGGGCAACCTTGTTCAATGTGCGGGCAAGCTCTTTCAATGTGTGGGCAAGTGTTGGCAAGATGTGGGCAAGTGTATCCAAGGTCGTGGCAAGGTATGGGCAAGTTTGTGCAAGGTCCGGGCAAGTGTTGGTAGGCATGGACAGGGTCGTGGCACGTTTTGGGCAAGTCCTGGCACGTCCAGGCAGGTCCTGGCACGTCCAGGACTGGTCCTGGCACGTCCAGGCAGGTCCTGGCACGTACAGGACTGGTCCTGGCACGTCCAGGACTGGTCCTGGCACGTACAGGACCTGCCTGGCACGTCCAGGACTGGTCCTGGCACGTCCAGGACTGGTCCTGGCACGTACAGGACCTGCCTGGCACGTCCAGGACTGGTCCTGGCACGTCCAGGATCAGTCCTGGCACGTCCAGGACGTGCCTGGCACGTCCAGGATCAGTCCTGGCACGTCCAGGATCAGTCCTGTACGTGCCAGGACCTGCCCAGGACTGGTCCGGGCAGGTTCTGTGCAGTACGAAAACTTCACCTCCGTACCAAAATGAAATTTACCCGTTACATTTTTGATCTAACACTTTAGTTAACTAATATATGTTCCCCCACACATGTTGGGAGGTCCGGCCGGCCGTGGTTCCTCCCGGATCATGAGATCTAAGGCTCCCAAAATTGACAATTTTTGGCACTAAAAAATTCATAAAATATTCTATGGGTGTCCAAAAATTATGAAACTTGGCATTTGATCATCATTTATCATGCCCAAGATTGCTGCAAAAAATCGCGCAAAAATTCCATCTCTAGGTCCCCGAAAAAAGTGTCGTCGTTTGGGAAAAAAGTATGTCTGTTCGTGCCAGAAGGGAAAAGGCTCATATTGCTACTATAGGGGGGCACCCCCACCCCCCCCTTCCATGTTCACACTAGGCATAGGGGACCCTATAACCTTTTGCCTAGTGAACATGGGAGGCCCCACCACCATTGCACCCGCCACCACCGCCACGGTGGCCGGCGGCGGTGGTGGGGTGGTGGCCGGCCGGCGGGGGCGGCCGCCGGCGACTTTTCCGGCGACTTTTCCGGTGGACCCTAAAATG
>JAYWLJ010000185.1:72500-77500 GCA_037074615.1 Leucaena leucocephala | reverse complement strand
CGTGGGCAAGGTACGGGCAACCTTGTTCAACGTGTGGGCAAGCCCTTTCAATGTGTGGGCAAGGTACGGGCAACCTTGTTCAACGTGTGGGCAAGTGGGTGCATGCTTGGTGCACGCATGTGCAAGGTGGAGGCAAGCGTGGGCAAGGTACGGGCAACCTTGTTCAATGTGTGGGCAAGTGTATGCATGCTTGGTGCACGCATGTGCAAGGTGTGGGCAAGTGTTGGCAAGGTACGGGCAACCTTGTTCAAGGTGTGGGCAAGCTCTTTCAATGTGTGGGCAAGTGTTGGCAAGGTACGGGCAACCTTGTTCAATGTGTGGGCAAGTGTTGGCAAGATGTGGGTAAGGTGGTGCGAGGTCGTGGCAAGTGTTGGCAAGGTTGTGCAAGGTCCGAGCAAGTGTTGGCAGGAGTGGACAGGGTCCTGGCACGTCCAGGACTTGCCCAGGACTGGTCCTGGCAGGTTCCTGCGCAGTACGAAAACTTCACCTCCGTACCAAAATGAAATTTACCCGTTACATTTGTGATCTAACACTTTGGTTCACTAATATATGACCCCTCCCACATGTTAGGAGGTCCGGCCACCCGTGGTTCCTCCCGGATTAAGTTTTAAGGGCCGCGCAAGTTCGGGACATGAAAAATTCCAAAGATATTCCACGGGTGTCCGAAAATTATGAAACTTGGTGTTTGGGCCCCTTTTTCCATGCCAAAGAATGCTGCAAAAAATCGCGCGAAAATTCGATCTCTAGGTCCCCGAAACCACCTCTGTCGTTTCGGAACAAAAGTATGCCCGTTGGAGGCAAACTGAAAAAGTCTTGTTTTGCTATTATAGGGGGGCACCCCTCCCCCCCCCAAGGACCCATGGTAGCCTATGTCCCTTCGATGAGTATTGTGTGGGTTCTTGGGGCCCTACCACCAAGAGCACCCGCCACCACCGCCACGGTGGCCGGCGGTGGCGGTGGGGCGGTGGCCGGCCGTCGGGGGGCGGCCGCCGGCGACTTTTCCGGCGAATTCTCCGGTGGACCCTAAAGTGTGTGGGATTTCAAACGGGACGTGTGGTGGCGCATCTTTTGCCTTACGGAATGACCGGCGGTGGGTACGCCCCTCCGAATTATGCCTCCGGTGGGGGAATTCCCCCACGCGCGCGCGCGCGCGCACGCACACGCACTCGCACACGCCCAAACGCACTTAGCACTTTGCACGTTTGCGCGTGCGCGTGCGCGTGTGCAACCCCCAAGGGGGAGGCAAGAGCGGGCAAGGTACGGGCAACCTTGTTCGACGTGTGGGCAAGTGTGTGCATGCTTGGTGCACGCATGTGCAAGGTGGAGGCAAGTGCGGGCAAGGTACGGGCAACCTTGTTCCACGTGTGGGCAAGCCCTTTCAATGTGTGGGCAAGTGTTGGCAAGATGTGGGCAAGTGTGTGCATGCTTGGTGCACCCATGTGCATGGTGGAGGCAAGTGTGGGCAAGGTACGGGCAACCTTGTTCAATGTGTGGGCTAGTGTTGGAAAGATGTGGGCAAGTGTATGCATGCTTGGTGAAAACATGTGCAAGGTGGTGGCAAGTGTGGGCAAGGTAGGGGCAACCTATTCAATGTGTGGGCAAGTGTTTGCAAGATGTGGGCAAGTGTGTGCATGCTTGGTGCACGCATGTGCAAGGTGGAGGCAAGTGTGGGCAAGGTACGGGCAACCTTGTTCAATGTGTGGGCAAGTGTTGGGAAGATGTGGGCAAGTGTGTGCATGCTTGGTGCACCCATGTGCATGGTGGAGGCAAGTGTGGGCAAGGTACGGGCAACCTTGTTCAATGTGTGGGCTAGTGTTGGAAAGATGTGGGCAAGTGTGTGCATGCTTGGTGCACGCATGTGCAAGGTGGAGGCAAGTGCGGGCAAGGTACGGGCAACCTTCTTCAATGTTAGGCAACCTCTTTCAATGTGTGGGCAAGTGTTGGGAAGATGTGGGCAAGTGTGTGCATGCTTGGTGCACCCATGTGCATGGTGGAGGCAAGTGTGGGCAAGGTACGGGCAACCTTGTTCAATGTGTGGGCTAGTGTTGGAAAGATGTGGGCAAGTGTGTGCATGCTTGGTGCACGCATGTGCAAGGTGGAGGCAAGTGCGGGCAAGGTACGGGCAACTTTCTTCAATGTTAGGCAACCTCTTTCAATGTGTGGGCAAGTGTTGGCAAGATGTGGGCAAGTGTGTGCATGCTTGGTGCACCCATGTGCATGGTGGAGGCAAGTGTGGGCAAGGTACGGGCAACCTTGTTCAATGTGTGGGCTAGTGTTGGAAAGATGTGGGCAAGTGTGTGCATGCTTGGTGCACGCATGTGCAAGGTGGAGGCAAGTGCGGGCAAGGTACGGGCAACCTTCTTCAATGTTAGGCAACCTCTTTCAATGTGTGGGCAAGTGTTGGCAAGATGTGGGCAAGTGTGTGCATGCTTGGTGCACCCATGTGCATGGTGGAGGCAAGTGTGGGCAAGGTACGGGCAACCTTCTTCAATGTGTGGGCTAGTGTTGGAAAGATGTGGGCAAGTGTGTGCATGCTTGGTGCACGCATGTGCAAGGTGGAGGCAAGTGCGGGCAAGGTACGGGCAACCTTCTTCAATGTTAGGCAACCTCTTTCAATGTGTGGGCAAGTGTTGGGAAGATGTGGGCAAGTGTGTGCATGCTTGGTGCACCCATGTGCATGGTGGAGGCAAGTGTGGGCAAGGTACGGGCAACCTTGTTCAATGTGTGGGCTAGTGTTGGAAAGATGTGGGCAAGTGTGTGCATGCTTGGTGCACGCATGTGCAAGGTGGAGGCAAGTGCGGGCAAGGTACGGGCAACCTTCTTCAATGTTAGGCAACCTCTTTCAATGTGTGGGCAAGTGTTGGCAAGATGTGGGCAAGTGTGTGCATGCTTGGTGCACCCATGTGCATGGTGGAGGCAAGTGTGGGCAAGGTACGGGCAACCTTGTTCAATGTGAGGCAACCTCTTTCAATGTGTGGGCAAGATGTGGGCAAGTGTATGCATGCTTGGTGCACGCATGTGCATGGTGGAGGCAAGTGTGGGCAAGGTACGGGCAACCTTGTTCAATGTGTGGGCAAGTGTGTGCAAGCTTGGTGCACCCATGTGCATGGTGGAGGCAAGTGTGGGCAAGGTACGGGCAACCTTGTTCAATGTGTGGGCTAGTGTTGGAAAGATGTGGGCAAGTGTATGCATGCTTGGTGAAAACATGTGCAAGGTGGTGGCAAGTGTGGGCAAGGTAGGGGCAACCTTCTTCAATGTTAGGCAACCTCTTTCAATGTGTGGGCAAGTGTTGGCAAGATGTGGGCAAGTGTGTGCATGCTTGGTGCACCCATGTGCATGGTGGAGGCAAGTGTGGGCAAGGTACGGGCAACCTTGTTCAATGTGAGGCAACCTCTTTCAATGTGTGGGCAAGATGTGGGCAAGTGTATGCATGCTTGGTGCACGCATGTGCATGGTGGAGGCAAGTGTGGGCAAGGTACGGGCAACCTTGTTCAATGTGTGGGCAAGTGTGTGCAAGCTTGGTGCACCCATGTGCATGGTGGAGGCAAGTGTGGGCAAGGTACGGGCAACCTTGTTCAATGTGCGGGCAAGCTCTTTCAATGTGTGGGCAAGTGTTGGCAAGATGTGGGCAAGTGTATCCAAGGTCGTGGCAAGGTATGGGCAAGTTTGTGCAAGGTCCGGGCAAGTGTTGGTAGGCATGGACAGGGTCGTGGCACGTTTTGGGCAAGTCCTGGCACGTCCAGGCAGGTCCTGGCACGTCCAGGACTGGTCCTGGCACGTCCAGGCAGGTCCTGGCACGTACAGGACTGGTCCTGGCACGTCCAGGACTGGTCCTGGCACGTACAGGACCTGCCTGGCACGTCCAGGACTGGTCCTGGCACGTCCAGGACTGGTCCTGGCACGTACAGGACCTGCCTGGCACGTCCAGGACTGGTCCTGGCACGTCCAGGATCAGTCCTGGCACGTCCAGGACGTGCCTGGCACGTCCAGGATCAGTCCTGGCACGTCCAGGATCAGTCCTGTACGTGCCAGGACCTGCCCAGGACTGGTCCGGGCAGGTTCTGTGCAGTACGAAAACTTCACCTCCGTACCAAAATGAAATTTACCCGTTACATTTTTGATCTAACACTTTAGTTAACTAATATATGTTCCCCCACACATGTTGGGAGGTCCGGCCGGCCGTGGTTCCTCCCGGATCATGAGATCTAAGGCTCCCAAAATTGACAATTTTTGGCACTAAAAAATTCATAAAATATTCTATGGGTGTCCAAAAATTATGAAACTTGGCATTTGATCATCATTTATCATGCCCAAGATTGCTGCAAAAAATCGCGCAAAAATTCCATCTCTAGGTCCCCGAAAAAAGTGTCGTCGTTTGGGAAAAAAGTATGTCTGTTCGTGCCAGAAGGGAAAAGGCTCATATTGCTACTATAGGGGGGCACCCCCACCCCCCCCTTCCATGTTCACACTAGGCATAGGGGACCCTATAACCTTTTGCCTAGTGAACATGGGAGGCCCCACCACCATTGCACCCGCCACCACCGCCACGGTGGCCGGCGGCGGTGGTGGGGTGGTGGCCGGCCGGCGGGGGCGGCCGCCGGCGACTTTTCCGGCGACTTTTCCGGTGGACCCTAAAATGTGTGGGATTTTACATACATGGTCCATCGAATCATGGCTTTGGGTTCCCCTCGAGCAACGGCGCCGCCAAGCAACCTCGTTGTAGCCTCGGATGTCCCTTTTTGTTGCTTGGCATAGTCGGGGCGAGATGGGAACCCTTGGGCATGGACCGGAAAAACAGTCGGAAAGCCCCGGGCGACTCGATATGTGTGGGCTATCAAGTTGGGTGTACGGTGGTTCGAACTTAAGGGTCTCATGGAACTCTCTTGGGTCGGGCTCCTCAAACAAACTCGCGGAAAGGCTTCCGTATTAGGCTTTCGCCACCGGTTGCTTAGTAAGCTTGGGCGTGGAGGGATCCTTGCTCTCGGGATGACTGTGTGGCA
>JAYWLJ010000185.1:57500-62500 GCA_037074615.1 Leucaena leucocephala | reverse complement strand
GCAAGTGTTGGCAAGGTTGTGCAAGGTCCGAGCAAGTGTTGGCAGGAGTGGACAGGGTCCTGGCACGTCCAGGACTTGCCCAGGACTGGTCCTGGCAGGTTCCTGCGCAGTACGAAAACTTCACCTCCGTACCAAAATGAAATTTACCCGTTACATTTGTGATCTAACACTTTGGTTCACTAATATATGACCCCTCCCACATGTTAGGAGGTCCGGCCACCCGTGGTTCCTCCCGGATTAAGTTTTAAGGGCCGCGCAAGTTCGGGACATGAAAAATTCCAAAGATATTCCACGGGTGTCCGAAAATTATGAAACTTGGTGTTTGGGCCCCTTTTTCCATGCCAAAGAATGCTGCAAAAAATCGCGCGAAAATTCGATCTCTAGGTCCCCGAAACCACCTCTGTCGTTTCGGAACAAAAGTATGCCCGTTGGAGGCAAACTGAAAAAGTCTTGTTTTGCTATTATAGGGGGGCACCCCTCCCCCCCCCAAGGACCCATGGTAGCCTATGTCCCTTCGATGAGTATTGTGTGGGTTCTTGGGGCCCTACCACCAAGAGCACCCGCCACCACCGCCACGGTGGCCGGCGGTGGCGGTGGGGCGGTGGCCGGCCGTCGGGGGGCGGCCGCCGGCGACTTTTCCGGCGAATTCTCCGGTGGACCCTAAAGTGTGTGGGATTTCAAACGGGACGTGTGGTGGCGCATCTTTTGCCTTACGGAATGACCGGCGGTGGGTACGCCCCTCCGAATTATGCCTCCGGTGGGGGAATTCCCCCACGCGCGCGCGCGCGCGCACGCACACGCACTCGCACACGCCCACACGCACTTAGCACTTTGCACGTTTGCGCGTGCGCGTGCGCGTGTGCAACCCCCAAGGGGGAGGCAAGAGCGGGCAAGGTACGGGCAACCTTGTTCGACGTGTGGGCAAGTGTGTGCATGCTTGGTGCACGCATGTGCAAGGTGGAGGCAAGTGCGGGCAAGGTACGGGCAACCTTGTTCCACGTGTGGGCAAGCCCTTTCAATGTGTGGGCAAGTGTTGGCAAGATGTGGGCAAGTGTGTGCATGCTTGGTGCACCCATGTGCATGGTGGAGGCAAGTGTGGGCAAGGTACGGGCAACCTTGTTCAATGTGTGGGCTAGTGTTGGAAAGATGTGGGCAAGTGTATGCATGCTTGGTGAAAACATGTGCAAGGTGGTGGCAAGTGTGGGCAAGGTAGGGGCAACCTATTCAATGTGTGGGCAAGTGTTTGCAAGATGTGGGCAAGTGTGTGCATGCTTGGTGCACGCATGTGCAAGGTGGAGGCAAGTGTGGGCAAGGTACGGGCAACCTTGTTCAATGTGTGGGCAAGTGTTGGGAAGATGTGGGCAAGTGTGTGCATGCTTGGTGCACCCATGTGCATGGTGGAGGCAAGTGTGGGCAAGGTACGGGCAACCTTGTTCAATGTGTGGGCTAGTGTTGGAAAGATGTGGGCAAGTGTGTGCATGCTTGGTGCACGCATGTGCAAGGTGGAGGCAAGTGCGGGCAAGGTACGGGCAACCTTCTTCAATGTTAGGCAACCTCTTTCAATGTGTGGGCAAGTGTTGGGAAGATGTGGGCAAGTGTGTGCATGCTTGGTGCACCCATGTGCATGGTGGAGGCAAGTGTGGGCAAGGTACGGGCAACCTTGTTCAATGTGTGGGCTAGTGTTGGAAAGATGTGGGCAAGTGTGTGCATGCTTGGTGCACGCATGTGCAAGGTGGAGGCAAGTGCGGGCAAGGTACGGGCAACCTTCTTCAATGTTAGGCAACCTCTTTCAATGTGTGGGCAAGTGTTGGCAAGATGTGGGCAAGTGTGTGCATGCTTGGTGCACCCATGTGCATGGTGGAGGCAAGTGTGGGCAAGGTACGGGCAACCTTGTTCAATGTGTGGGCTAGTGTTGGAAAGATGTGGGCAAGTGTGTGCATGCTTGGTGCACGCATGTGCAAGGTGGAGGCAAGTGCGGGCAAGGTACGGGCAACCTTCTTCAATGTTAGGCAACCTCTTTCAATGTGTGGGCAAGTGTTGGCAAGATGTGGGCAAGTGTGTGCATGCTTGGTGCACCCATGTGCATGGTGGAGGCAAGTGTGGGCAAGGTACGGGCAACCTTCTTCAATGTGTGGGCTAGTGTTGGAAAGATGTGGGCAAGTGTGTGCATGCTTGGTGCACGCATGTGCAAGGTGGAGGCAAGTGCGGGCAAGGTACGGGCAACCTTCTTCAATGTTAGGCAACCTCTTTCAATGTGTGGGCAAGTGTTGGGAAGATGTGGGCAAGTGTGTGCATGCTTGGTGCACCCATGTGCATGGTGGAGGCAAGTGTGGGCAAGGTACGGGCAACCTTGTTCAATGTGTGGGCTAGTGTTGGAAAGATGTGGGCAAGTGTGTGCATGCTTGGTGCACGCATGTGCAAGGTGGAGGCAAGTGCGGGCAAGGTACGGGCAACCTTCTTCAATGTTAGGCAACCTCTTTCAATGTGTGGGCAAGTGTTGGCAAGATGTGGGCAAGTGTGTGCATGCTTGGTGCAC
The DNA here is from genome assembly GCA_037074615.1 of Leucaena leucocephala. Taxonomy (NCBI): domain Eukaryota; kingdom Viridiplantae; phylum Streptophyta; class Magnoliopsida; order Fabales; family Fabaceae; genus Leucaena; species Leucaena leucocephala. Next base: position 59,964 of record JAYWLJ010000185.1, on the reverse strand, counting down.
CCATGTGCATGGTGGAGGCAAGTGTGGGCAAGGTACGGGCAACCTTGTTCAATGTGAGGCAACCTCTTTCAATGTGTGGGCAAGATGTGGGCAAGTGTATGCATGCTTGGTGCACGCATGTGCATGGTGGAGGCAAGTGTGGGCAAGGTACGGGCAACCTTGTTCAATGTGTGGGCAAGTGTGTGCAAGCTTGGTGCACCCATGTGCATGGTGGAGGCAAGTGTGGGCAAGGTACGGGCAACCTTGTTCAATGTGTGGGCTAGTGTTGGAAAGATGTGGGCAAGTGTATGCATGCTTGGTGAAAACATGTGCAAGGTGGTGGCAAGTGTGGGCAAGGTAGGGGCAACCTTCTTCAATGTTAGGCAACCTCTTTCAATGTGTGGGCAAGTGTTGGCAAGATGTGGGCAAGTGTGTGCATGCTTGGTGCACCCATGTGCATGGTGGAGGCAAGTGTGGGCAAGGTACGGGCAACCTTGTTCAATGTGAGGCAACCTCTTTCAATGTGTGGGCAAGATGTGGGCAAGTGTATGCATGCTTGGTGCACGCATGTGCATGGTGGAGGCAAGTGTGGGCAAGGTACGGGCAACCTTGTTCAATGTGTGGGCAAGTGTGTGCAAGCTTGGTGCACCCATGTGCATGGTGGAGGCAAGTGTGGGCAAGGTACGGGCAACCTTGTTCAATGTGCGGGCAAGCTCTTTCAATGTGTGGGCAAGTGTTGGCAAGATGTGGGCAAGTGTATCCAAGGTCGTGGCAAGGTATGGGCAAGTTTGTGCAAGGTCCGGGCAAGTGTTGGTAGGCATGGACAGGGTCGTGGCACGTTTTGGGCAAGTCCTGGCACGTCCAGGCAGGTCCTGGCACGTCCAGGACTGGTCCTGGCACGTCCAGGCAGGTCCTGGCACGTACAGGATTGGTCCTGGCACGTCCAGGACTGGTCCTGGCACGTACAGGACCTGCCTGGCACGTCCAGGACTGGTCCTGGCACGTCCAGGACTGGTCCTGGCACGTACAGGACCTGCCTGGCACGTCCAGGACTGGTCCTGGCACGTCCAGGATCAGTCCTGGCACGTCCAGGACGTGCCTGGCACGTCCAGGATCAGTCCTGGCACGTCCAGGATCAGTCCTGTACGTGCCAGGACCTGCCCAGGACTGGTCCGGGCAGGTTCTGTGCAGTACGAAAACTTCACCTCCGTACCAAAATGAAATTTACCCGTTACATTTTTGATCTAACACTTTAGTTAACTAATATATGTTCCCCCACACATGTTGGGAGGTCCGGCCGGCCGTGGTTCCTCCCGGATCATGAGATCTAAGGCTCCCAAAATTGACAATTTTTGGCACTAAAAAATTCATAAAATATTCTATGGGTGTCCAAAAATTATGAAACTTGGCATTTGATCATCATTTATCATGCCCAAGATTGCTGCAAAAAATCGCGCAAAAATTCCATCTCTAGGTCCCCGAAAAAAGTGTCGTCGTTTGGGAAAAAAGTATGTCTGTTCGTGCCAGAAGGGAAAAGGCTCATATTGCTACTATAGGGGGGCACCCCCACCCCCCCCTTCCATGTTCACACTAGGCATAGGGGACCCTATAACCTTTTGCCTAGTGAACATGGGAGGCCCCACCACCATTGCACCCGCCACCACCGCCACGGTGGCCGGCGGCGGTGGTGGGGTGGTGGCCGGCCGGCGGGGGCGGCCGCCGGCGACTTTTCCGGCGACTTTTCCGGTGGACCCTAAAATGTGTGGGATTTTACATACATGGTCCATCGAATCATGGCTTTGGGTTCCCCTCGAGCAACGGCGCCGCCAAGCAACCTCGTTGTAGCCTCGGATGTCCCTTTTTGTTGCTTGGCATAGTCGGGGCGAGATGGGAACCCTTGGGCATGGACCGGAAAAACAGTCGGAAAGCCCCGGGCGACTCGATATGTGTGGGCTATCAAGTTGGGTGTACGGTGGTTCGAACTTAAGGGTCTCATGGAACTCTCTTGGGTCGGGCTCCTCAAACAAACTCGCGGAAAGGCTTCCGTATTAGGCTTTCGCCACCGGTTGCTTAGTAAGCTTGGGCGTGGAGGGATCCTTGCTCTCGGGATGACTGTGTGGCACGGCACGTGAGCGCCCCCGTCCGCCTCTCTTGATTTCACGCACATGGCCCCGTCCCTCTCATGCGTTGCATTCCCTTTGGTCTCCGGCCATCAAGAACGTCCCTCGATCACGTATGTCCCTTCTTTTTCTTGGTGGCTTGGGCTGGATGGGAATCCTTCTCATGATTTGTACGGGGTGTTTCGCTCGTGGTATGGTTGCTATGGCACAACGGGTCGCAGTGCACGCCGCTGCGGCCCGTTCCGTGTGGACCCCTCGGTGACCCTTTCGTGGACTCTTCCGGTGGACCCTCGTGTGTGGGATTTCAAACGGGATGTATGGTGGCGCGTACCTGGGGGATCTTTTACCTCCCGTGAGCGAGATAC
>JAYWLJ010000185.1:42500-47500 GCA_037074615.1 Leucaena leucocephala | reverse complement strand
TCGCGCGAAAATTCGATCTCTAGGTCCCCGAAACCACCTCTGTCGTTTCGGAACAAAAGTATGCCCGTTGGAGGCAAACTGAAAAAGTCTTGTTTTGCTATTATAGGGGGGCACCCCTCCCCCCCCCAAGGACCCATGGTAGCCTATGTCCCTTCGATGAGTATTGTGTGGGTTCTTGGGGCCCTACCACCAAGAGCACCCGCCACCACCGCCACGGTGGCCGGCGGTGGCGGTGGGGCGGTGGCCGGCCGTCGGGGGGCGGCCGCCGGCGACTTTTCCGGCGAATTCTCCGGTGGACCCTAAAGTGTGTGGGATTTCAAACGGGACGTGTGGTGGCGCATCTTTTGCCTTACGGAATGACCGGCGGTGGGTACGCCCCTCCGAATTATGCCTCCGGTGGGGGAATTCCCCCACGCGCGCGCGCGCGCGCACGCACACGCACTCGCACACGCCCAAACGCACTTAGCACTTTGCACGTTTGCGCGTGCGCGTGCGCGTGTGCAACCCCCAAGGGGGAGGCAAGAGCGGGCAAGGTACGGGCAACCTTGTTCGACGTGTGGGCAAGTGTGTGCATGCTTGGTGCACGCATGTGCAAGGTGGAGGCAAGTGCGGGCAAGGTACGGGCAACCTTGTTCCACGTGTGGGCAAGCCCTTTCAATGTGTGGGCAAGTGTTGGCAAGATGTGGGCAAGTGTGTGCATGCTTGGTGCACCCATGTGCATGGTGGAGGCAAGTGTGGGCAAGGTACGGGCAACCATGTTCAATGTGTGGGCTAGTGTTGGAAAGATGTGGGCAAGTGTATGCATGCTTGGTGAAAACATGTGCAAGGTGGTGGCAAGTGTGGGCAAGGTAGGGGCAACCTATTCAATGTGTGGGCAAGTGTTTGCAAGATGTGGGCAAGTGTGTGCATGCTTGGTGCACGCATGTGCAAGGTGGAGGCAAGTGTGGGCAAGGTACGGGCAACCTTGTTCAATGTGTGGGCAAGTGTTGGGAAGATGTGGGCAAGTGTGTGCATGCTTGGTGCACCCATGTGCATGGTGGAGGCAAGTGTGGGCAAGGTACGGGCAACCTTGTTCAATGTGTGGGCTAGTGTTGGAAAGATGTGGGCAAGTGTGTGCATGCTTGGTGCACGCATGTGCAAGGTGGAGGCAAGTGCGGGCAAGGTACGGGCAACCTTCTTCAATGTTAGGCAACCTCTTTCAATGTGTGGGCAAGTGTTGGGAAGATGTGGGCAAGTGTGTGCATGCTTGGTGCACCCATGTGCATGGTGGAGGCAAGTGTGGGCAAGGTACGGGCAACCTTGTTCAATGTGTGGGCTAGTGTTGGAAAGATGTGGGCAAGTGTGTGCATGCTTGGTGCACGCATGTGCAAGGTGGAGGCAAGTGCGGGCAAGGTACGGGCAACTTTCTTCAATGTTAGGCAACCTCTTTCAATGTGTGGGCAAGTGTTGGCAAGATGTGGGCAAGTGTGTGCATGCTTGGTGCACCCATGTGCATGGTGGAGGCAAGTGTGGGCAAGGTACGGGCAACCTTGTTCAATGTGTGGGCTAGTGTTGGAAAGATGTGGGCAAGTGTGTGCATGCTTGGTGCACGCATGTGCAAGGTGGAGGCAAGTGCGGGCAAGGTACGGGCAACCTTCTTCAATGTTAGGCAACCTCTTTCAATGTGTGGGCAAGTGTTGGCAAGATGTGGGCAAGTGTGTGCATGCTTGGTGCACCCATGTGCATGGTGGAGGCAAGTGTGGGCAAGGTACGGGCAACCTTCTTCAATGTGTGGGCTAGTGTTGGAAAGATGTGGGCAAGTGTGTGCATGCTTGGTGCACGCATGTGCAAGGTGGAGGCAAGTGCGGGCAAGGTACGGGCAACCTTCTTCAATGTTAGGCAACCTCTTTCAATGTGTGGGCAAGTGTTGGGAAGATGTGGGCAAGTGTGTGCATGCTTGGTGCACCCATGTGCATGGTGGAGGCAAGTGTGGGCAAGGTACGGGCAACCTTGTTCAATGTGTGGGCTAGTGTTGGAAAGATGTGGGCAAGTGTGTGCATGCTTGGTGCACGCATGTGCAAGGTGGAGGCAAGTGCGGGCAAGGTACGGGCAACCTTCTTCAATGTTAGGCAACCTCTTTCAATGTGTGGGCAAGTGTTGGCAAGATGTGGGCAAGTGTGTGCATGCTTGGTGCACCCATGTGCATGGTGGAGGCAAGTGTGGGCAAGGTACGGGCAACCTTGTTCAATGTGAGGCAACCTCTTTCAATGTGTGGGCAAGATGTGGGCAAGTGTATGCATGCTTGGTGCACGCATGTGCATGGTGGAGGCAAGTGTGGGCAAGGTACGGGCAACCTTGTTCAATGTGTGGGCAAGTGTGTGCAAGCTTGGTGCACCCATGTGCATGGTGGAGGCAAGTGTGGGCAAGGTACGGGCAACCTTGTTCAATGTGTGGGCTAGTGTTGGAAAGATGTGGGCAAGTGTATGCATGCTTGGTGAAAACATGTGCAAGGTGGTGGCAAGTGTGGGCAAGGTAGGGGCAACCTTCTTCAATGTTAGGCAACCTCTTTCAATGTGTGGGCAAGTGTTGGCAAGATGTGGGCAAGTGTGTGCATGCTTGGTGCACCCATGTGCATGGTGGAGGCAAGTGTGGGCAAGGTACGGGCAACCTTGTTCAATGTGAGGCAACCTCTTTCAATGTGTGGGCAAGATGTGGGCAAGTGTATGCATGCTTGGTGCACGCATGTGCATGGTGGAGGCAAGTGTGGGCAAGGTACGGGCAACCTTGTTCAATGTGTGGGCAAGTGTGTGCAAGCTTGGTGCACCCATGTGCATGGTGGAGGCAAGTGTGGGCAAGGTACGGGCAACCTTGTTCAATGTGCGGGCAAGCTCTTTCAATGTGTGGGCAAGTGTTGGCAAGATGTGGGCAAGTGTATCCAAGGTCGTGGCAAGGTATGGGCAAGTTTGTGCAAGGTCCGGGCAAGTGTTGGTAGGCATGGACAGGGTCGTGGCACGTTTTGGGCAAGTCCTGGCACGTCCAGGCAGGTCCTGGCACGTCCAGGACTGGTCCTGGCACGTCCAGGCAGGTCCTGGCACGTACAGGACTGGTCCTGGCACGTCCAGGACTGGTCCTGGCACGTACAGGACCTGCCTGGCACGTCCAGGACTGGTCCTGGCACGTCCAGGACTGGTCCTGGCACGTACAGGACCTGCCTGGCACGTCCAGGACTGGTCCTGGCACGTCCAGGATCAGTCCTGGCACGTCCAGGACGTGCCTGGCACGTCCAGGATCAGTCCTGGCACGTCCAGGATCAGTCCTGTACGTGCCAGGACCTGCCCAGGACTGGTCCGGGCAGGTTCTGTGCAGTACGAAAACTTCACCTCCGTACCAAAATGAAATTTACCCGTTACATTTTTGATCTAACACTTTAGTTAACTAATATATGTTCCCCCACACATGTTGGGAGGTCCGGCCGGCCGTGGTTCCTCCCGGATCATGAGATCTAAGGCTCCCAAAATTGACAATTTTTGGCACTAAAAAATTCATAAAATATTCTATGGGTGTCCAAAAATTATGAAACTTGGCATTTGATCATCATTTATCATGCCCAAGATTGCTGCAAAAAATCGCGCAAAAATTCCATCTCTAGGTCCCCGAAAAAAGTGTCGTCGTTTGGGAAAAAAGTATGTCTGTTCGTGCCAGAAGGGAAAAGGCTCATATTGCTACTATAGGGGGGCACCCCCACCCCCCCCTTCCATGTTCACACTAGGCATAGGGGACCCTATAACCTTTTGCCTAGTGAACATGGGAGGCCCCACCACCATTGCACCCGCCACCACCGCCACGGTGGCCGGCGGCGGTGGTGGGGTGGTGGCCGGCCGGCGGGGGCGGCCGCCGGCGACTTTTCCGGCGACTTTTCCGGTGGACCCTAAAATGTGTGGGATTTTACATACATGGTCCATCGAATCATGGCTTTGGGTTCCCCTCGAGCAACGGCGCCGCCAAGCAACCTCGTTGTAGCCTCGGATGTCCCTTTTTGTTGCTTGGCATAGTCGGGGCGAGATGGGAACCCTTGGGCATGGACCGGAAAAACAGTCGGAAAGCCCCGGGCGACTCGATATGTGTGGGCTATCAAGTTGGGTGTACGGTGGTTCGAACTTAAGGGTCTCATGGAACTCTCTTGGGTCGGGCTCCTCAAACAAACTCGCGGAAAGGCTTCCGTATTAGGCTTTCGCCACCGGTTGCTTAGTAAGCTTGGGCGTGGAGGGATCCTTGCTCTCGGGATGACTGTGTGGCACGGCACGTGAGCGCCCCCGTCCGCCTCTCTTGATTTCACGCACATGGCCCCGTCCCTCTCATGCGTTGCATTCCCTTTGGTCTCCGGCCATCAAGAACGTCCCTCGATCACGTATGTCCCTTCTTTTTCTTGGTGGCTTGGGCTGGATGGGAATCCTTCTCATGATTTGTACGGGGTGTTTCGCTCGTGGTATGGTTGCTATGGCACAACGGGTCGCAGTGCACGCCGCTGCGGCCCGTTCCGTGTGGACCCCTCGGTGACCCTTTCGTGGACTCTTCCGGTGGACCCTCGTGTGTGGGATTTCAAACGGGATGTATGGTGGCGCGTACCTGGGGGATCTTTTACCTCCCGTGAGCGAGATACTTGCCAAACCCGCAGCCGTTATAACGGTTTTCTTCAGCAACCCAGGTTAGGGAGCGGCGGGGCTCTTGCTCACGTGAGGCACTTGTGACCTCGTTGTTGACCCATGGAACTCTCGTGGGATTGGACTCCTCAAGCAAACTCGCGGAAAGGCTTCCGTTCTCGGCTTTTTGCCCCCGGTTGCTTAGTAAGCTTGGGCGTGGCGGGATGAAATGACCTCGGGCGGACTGTGCGATGCACGTTGGGTACTCGCCCCCATACGTCTCCTTTGACTTCACACACATGGTCCGTCGAATCATGGCTTCGGGTTCCCCTCGAGCAACGGCGCCGTCAAGCATCCTCGTTGTAGCCTCGGATGTCCCTT
>JAYWLJ010000185.1:27500-32500 GCA_037074615.1 Leucaena leucocephala | reverse complement strand
GGCGGTGGGTACGCCCCTCCGAATTATGCCTCCGGTGGGGGAATTCCCCCACGCGCGCGCGCGCGCGCACGCACACGCACTCGCACACGCCCACACGCACTTAGCACTTTGCACGTTTGCGCGTGCGCGTGCGCGTGTGCAACCCCCAAGGGGGAGGCAAGAGCGGGCAAGGTACGGGCAACCTTGTTCGACGTGTGGGCAAGTGTGTGCATGCTTGGTGCACGCATGTGCAAGGTGGAGGCAAGTGCGGGCAAGGTACGGGCAACCTTGTTCCACGTGTGGGCAAGCCCTTTCAATGTGTGGGCAAGTGTTGGCAAGATGTGGGCAAGTGTGTGCATGCTTGGTGCACCCATGTGCATGGTGGAGGCAAGTGTGGGCAAGGTACGGGCAACCTTGTTCAATGTGTGGGCTAGTGTTGGAAAGATGTGGGCAAGTGTATGCATGCTTGGTGAAAACATGTGCAAGGTGGTGGCAAGTGTGGGCAAGGTAGGGGCAACCTATTCAATGTGTGGGCAAGTGTTTGCAAGATGTGGGCAAGTGTGTGCATGCTTGGTGCACGCATGTGCAAGGTGGAGGCAAGTGTGGGCAAGGTACGGGCAACCTTGTTCAATGTGTGGGCAAGTGTTGGGAAGATGTGGGCAAGTGTGTGCATGCTTGGTGCACCCATGTGCATGGTGGAGGCAAGTGTGGGCAAGGTACGGGCAACCTTGTTCAATGTGTGGGCTAGTGTTGGAAAGATGTGGGCAAGTGTGTGCATGCTTGGTGCACGCATGTGCAAGGTGGAGGCAAGTGCGGGCAAGGTACGGGCAACCTTCTTCAATGTTAGGCAACCTCTTTCAATGTGTGGGCAAGTGTTGGGAAGATGTGGGCAAGTGTGTGCATGCTTGGTGCACCCATGTGCATGGTGGAGGCAAGTGTGGGCAAGGTACGGGCAACCTTGTTCAATGTGTGGGCTAGTGTTGGAAAGATGTGGGCAAGTGTGTGCATGCTTGGTGCACGCATGTGCAAGGTGGAGGCAAGTGCGGGCAAGGTACGGGCAACCTTCTTCAATGTTAGGCAACCTCTTTCAATGTGTGGGCAAGTGTTGGCAAGATGTGGGCAAGTGTGTGCATGCTTGGTGCACCCATGTGCATGGTGGAGGCAAGTGTGGGCAAGGTACGGGCAACCTTGTTCAATGTGTGGGCTAGTGTTGGAAAGATGTGGGCAAGTGTGTGCATGCTTGGTGCACGCATGTGCAAGGTGGAGGCAAGTGCGGGCAAGGTACGGGCAACCTTCTTCAATGTTAGGCAACCTCTTTCAATGTGTGGGCAAGTGTTGGCAAGATGTGGGCAAGTGTGTGCATGCTTGGTGCACCCATGTGCATGGTGGAGGCAAGTGTGGGCAAGGTACGGGCAACCTTCTTCAATGTGTGGGCTAGTGTTGGAAAGATGTGGGCAAGTGTGTGCATGCTTGGTGCACGCATGTGCAAGGTGGAGGCAAGTGCGGGCAAGGTACGGGCAACCTTCTTCAATGTTAGGCAACCTCTTTCAATGTGTGGGCAAGTGTTGGGAAGATGTGGGCAAGTGTGTGCATGCTTGGTGCACCCATGTGCATGGTGGAGGCAAGTGTGGGCAAGGTACGGGCAACCTTGTTCAATGTGTGGGCTAGTGTTGGAAAGATGTGGGCAAGTGTGTGCATGCTTGGTGCACGCATGTGCAAGGTGGAGGCAAGTGCGGGCAAGGTACGGGCAACCTTCTTCAATGTTAGGCAACCTCTTTCAATGTGTGGGCAAGTGTTGGCAAGATGTGGGCAAGTGTGTGCATGCTTGGTGCACCCATGTGCATGGTGGAGGCAAGTGTGGGCAAGGTACGGGCAACCTTGTTCAATGTGAGGCAACCTCTTTCAATGTGTGGGCAAGATGTGGGCAAGTGTATGCATGCTTGGTGCACGCATGTGCATGGTGGAGGCAAGTGTGGGCAAGGTACGGGCAACCTTGTTCAATGTGTGGGCAAGTGTGTGCAAGCTTGGTGCACCCATGTGCATGGTGGAGGCAAGTGTGGGCAAGGTACGGGCAACCTTGTTCAATGTGTGGGCTAGTGTTGGAAAGATGTGGGCAAGTGTATGCATGCTTGGTGAAAACATGTGCAAGGTGGTGGCAAGTGTGGGCAAGGTAGGGGCAACCTTCTTCAATGTTAGGCAACCTCTTTCAATGTGTGGGCAAGTGTTGGCAAGATGTGGGCAAGTGTGTGCATGCTTGGTGCACCCATGTGCATGGTGGAGGCAAGTGTGGGCAAGGTACGGGCAACCTTGTTCAATGTGAGGCAACCTCTTTCAATGTGTGGGCAAGATGTGGGCAAGTGTATGCATGCTTGGTGCACGCATGTGCATGGTGGAGGCAAGTGTGGGCAAGGTACGGGCAACCTTGTTCAATGTGTGGGCAAGTGTGTGCAAGCTTGGTGCACCCATGTGCATGGTGGAGGCAAGTGTGGGCAAGGTACGGGCAACCTTGTTCAATGTGCGGGCAAGCTCTTTCAATGTGTGGGCAAGTGTTGGCAAGATGTGGGCAAGTGTATCCAAGGTCGTGGCAAGGTATGGGCAAGTTTGTGCAAGGTCCGGGCAAGTGTTGGTAGGCATGGACAGGGTCGTGGCACGTTTTGGGCAAGTCCTGGCACGTCCAGGCAGGTCCTGGCACGTCCAGGACTGGTCCTGGCACGTCCAGGCAGGTCCTGGCACGTACAGGACTGGTCCTGGCACGTCCAGGACTGGTCCTGGCACGTACAGGACCTGCCTGGCACGTCCAGGACTGGTCCTGGCACGTCCAGGACTGGTCCTGGCACGTACAGGACCTGCCTGGCACGTCCAGGACTGGTCCTGGCACGTCCAGGATCAGTCCTGGCACGTCCAGGACGTGCCTGGCACGTCCAGGATCAGTCCTGGCACGTCCAGGACGTGCCTGGCACGTCCAGGATCAGTCCTGGCACGTCCAGGATCAGTCCTGTACGTGCCAGGACCTGCCCAGGACTGGTCCGGGCAGGTTCTGTGCAGTACGAAAACTTCACCTCCGTACCAAAATGAAATTTACCCGTTACATTTTTGATCTAACACTTTAGTTAACTAATATATGTTCCCCCACACATGTTGGGAGGTCCGGCCGGCCGTGGTTCCTCCCGGATCATGAGATCTAAGGCTCCCAAAATTGACAATTTTTGGCACTAAAAAATTCATAAAATATTCTATGGGTGTCCAAAAATTATGAAACTTGGCATTTGATCATCATTTATCATGCCCAAGATTGCTGCAAAAAATCGCGCAAAAATTCCATCTCTAGGTCCCCGAAAAAAGTGTCGTCGTTTGGGAAAAAAGTATGTCTGTTCGTGCCAGAAGGGAAAAGGCTCATATTGCTACTATAGGGGGGCACCCCCACCCCCCCCTTCCATGTTCACACTAGGCATAGGGGACCCTATAACCTTTTGCCTAGTGAACATGGGAGGCCCCACCACCATTGCACCCGCCACCACCGCCACGGTGGCCGGCGGCGGTGGTGGGGTGGTGGCCGGCCGGCGGGGGCGGCCGCCGGCGACTTTTCCGGCGACTTTTCCGGTGGACCCTAAAATGTGTGGGATTTTACATACATGGTCCATCGAATCATGGCTTTGGGTTCCCCTCGAGCAACGGCGCCGCCAAGCAACCTCGTTGTAGCCTCGGATGTCCCTTTTTGTTGCTTGGCATAGTCGGGGCGAGATGGGAACCCTTGGGCATGGACCGGAAAAACAGTCGGAAAGCCCCGGGCGACTCGATATGTGTGGGCTATCAAGTTGGGTGTACGGTGGTTCGAACTTAAGGGTCTCATGGAACTCTCTTGGGTCGGGCTCCTCAAACAAACTCGCGGAAAGGCTTCCGTATTAGGCTTTCGCCACCGGTTGCTTAGTAAGCTTGGGCGTGGAGGGATCCTTGCTCTCGGGATGACTGTGTGGCACGGCACGTGAGCGCCCCCGTCCGCCTCTCTTGATTTCACGCACATGGCCCCGTCCCTCTCATGCGTTGCATTCCCTTTGGTCTCCGGCCATCAAGAACGTCCCTCGATCACGTATGTCCCTTCTTTTTCTTGGTGGCTTGGGCTGGATGGGAATCCTTCTCATGATTTGTACGGGGTGTTTCGCTCGTGGTATGGTTGCTATGGCACAACGGGTCGCAGTGCACGCCGCTGCGGCCCGTTCCGTGTGGACCCCTCGGTGACCCTTTCGTGGACTCTTCCGGTGGACCCTCGTGTGTGGGATTTCAAACGGGATGTATGGTGGCGCGTACCTGGGGGATCTTTTACCTCCCGTGAGCGAGATACTTGCCAAACCCGCAGCCGTTATAACGGTTTTCTTCAGCAACCCAGGTTAGGGAGCGGCGGGGCTCTTGCTCACGTGAGGCACTTGTGACCTCGTTGTTGACCCATGGAACTCTCGTGGGATTGGACTCCTCAAGCAAACTCGCGGAAAGGCTTCCGTTCTCGGCTTTTTGCCCCCGGTTGCTTAGTAAGCTTGGGCGTGGCGGGATGAAATGACCTCGGGCGGACTGTGCGATGCACGTTGGGTACTCGCCCCCATACGTCTCCTTTGACTTCACACACATGGTCCGTCGAATCATGGCTTCGGGTTCCCCTCGAGCAACGGCGCCGTCAAGCATCCTCGTTGTAGCCTCGGATGTCCCTTTTTGTTGCTTGGCATAGTCGGGGCGAGATGGGAACCCTTGGGCATGGACCGGAAAAGCCGGCGGAAATCCCCGGGCGACTCCAGCATGTGTGGGGTGTCAAGTTGGGTGTACGGTGGTTCGAACAGAAGGGTCGCATGGAACTCTCTTGGGTCGGGCTCCTCAAACAAACTCGCGGAAAGGCTTCCGTATTAGGCTTTCGCCACCGGTTGCTTAGTAAGCTTGGGCGTGGAGGGATCCTTGCTCTCGGGATGACTGTGCGGCACGGCACGTGCGCGCCCCCGTCCGCCTCTCTTGATTTCACGCACATGGCCCCGTCCCTC
>JAYWLJ010000185.1:15000-20000 GCA_037074615.1 Leucaena leucocephala | reverse complement strand
TCCAGGACTGGTCCTGGCACGTCCAGGGCAAGTCCTGGCACGTCCAGGACTGGTCCTGGCACGTCCAGGACTGGTCCGGGCAGGTTCCTGCGCAGTACGAAAACTTCACCTCCGTACCAAAATGAAATTTACCCGTTACATTTGTGATCTAACACTTTGGTTCACTAGTATATGACCCCTCCCACATGTTAGGAGGTCCGGCCACCCGTGGTTCCTCCCGGACTAAGTTTTAAGGGCCGCGCAAGTTCGGAAGATGAAAAATTCCAAAGATATTCCACGGGTGTCCGAAAATTATGAAACTTGGTGTTTGGGCCCCTTTTTCCATGCCAAAGAATGCTGCAAAAAATCGCGCGAAAATTCGATCTCTAGGTCCCCGAAACCACCTCTGTCGTTTCGGAACAAAAGTATGCCCGTTGGAGGCAAACTGAAAAAGTCTTGTTTTGCTATTATAGGGGGGCACCCCTCCCCCCCCCCCAAGGACCCATGGTAGCCTATGTCCCTTCGATGAGTATTGTGTGGGTTCTTGGGGCCCTACCACCAAGAGCACCCGCCACCACCGCCACGGTGGCCGGCGGTGGCGGTGGGGCGGTGGCCGGCCGTCGGGGGGCGGCCGCCGGCGACTTTTCCGGCGAATTCTCCGGTGGACCCTAAAGTGTGTGGGATTTCAAACGGGACGTGTGGTGGCGCATCTTTTGCCTTACGGAATGACCGGCGGTGGGTACGCCCCTCCGAATTATGCCTCCGGTGGGGGAATTCCCCCACGCGCGCGCGCGCGCGCGCACGCACACGCACTCGCACACGCCCACACGCACTTAGCACTTTGCACGTTTGCGCGTGCGCGTGCGCGTGTGCAACCCCCAAGGGGGAGGCAAGAGCGGGCAAGGTACGGGCAACCTTGTTCGACGTGTGGGCAAGTGTGTGCATGCTTGGTGCACGCATGTGCAAGGTGGAGGCAAGTGCGGGCAAGGTACGGGCAACCTTGTTCAACGTGTGGGCAAGCCCTTTCAATGTGTGGGCAAGGTACGGGCAACCTTGTTCGACGTGTGGGCAAGTGGGTGCATGCTTGGTGCACGCATGTGCAAGGTGGAGGCAAGCGTGGGCAAGGTACGGGCAACCTTGTTCAACGTGTGGGCAAGCCCTTTCAATGTGTGGGCAAGGTACGGGCAACCTTGTTCAACGTGTGGGCAAGTGGGTGCATGCTTGGTGCACGCATGTGCAAGGTGGAGGCAAGCGTGGGCAAGGTACGGGCAACCTTGTTCAATGTGTGGGCAAGTGTATGCATGCTTGGTGCACGCATGTGCAAGGTGTGGGCAAGTGTTGGCAAGGTACGGGCAACCTTGTTCAAGGTGTGGGCAAGCTCTTTCAATGTGTGGGCAAGTGTTGGCAAGGTACGGGCAACCTTGTTCAATGTGTGGGCAAGTGTTGGCAAGATGTGGGTAAGGTGGTGCGAGGTCGTGGCAAGTGTTGGCAAGGTTGTGCAAGGTCCGAGCAAGTGTTGGCAGGAGTGGACAGGGTCCTGGCACGTCCAGGACTTGCCCAGGACTGGTCCTGGCAGGTTCCTGCGCAGTACGAAAACTTCACCTCCGTACCAAAATGAAATTTACCCGTTACATTTGTGATCTAACACTTTGGTTCACTAATATATGACCCCTCCCACATGTTAGGAGGTCCGGCCACCCGTGGTTCCTCCCGGATTAAGTTTTAAGGGCCGCGCAAGTTCGGGACATGAAAAATTCCAAAGATATTCCACGGGTGTCCGAAAATTATGAAACTTGGTGTTTGGGCCCCTTTTTCCATGCCAAAGAATGCTGCAAAAAATCGCGCGAAAATTCGATCTCTAGGTCCCCGAAACCACCTCTGTCGTTTCGGAACAAAAGTATGCCCGTTGGAGGCAAACTGAAAAAGTCTTGTTTTGCTATTATAGGGGGGCACCCCTCCCCCCCCCAAGGACCCATGGTAGCCTATGTCCCTTCGATGAGTATTGTGTGGGTTCTTGGGGCCCTACCACCAAGAGCACCCGCCACCACCGCCACGGTGGCCGGCGGTGGCGGTGGGGCGGTGGCCGGCCGTCGGGGGGCGGCCGCCGGCGACTTTTCCGGCGAATTCTCCGGTGGACCCTAAAGTGTGTGGGATTTCAAACGGGACGTGTGGTGGCGCATCTTTTGCCTTACGGAATGACCGGCGGTGGGTACGCCCCTCCGAATTATGCCTCCGGTGGGGGAATTCCCCCACGCGCGCGCGCGCGCGCACGCACACGCACTCGCACACGCCCAAACGCACTTAGCACTTTGCACGTTTGCGCGTGCGCGTGCGCGTGTGCAACCCCCAAGGGGGAGGCAAGAGCGGGCAAGGTACGGGCAACCTTGTTCGACGTGTGGGCAAGTGTGTGCATGCTTGGTGCACGCATGTGCAAGGTGGAGGCAAGTGCGGGCAAGGTACGGGCAACCTTGTTCCACGTGTGGGCAAGCCCTTTCAATGTGTGGGCAAGTGTTGGCAAGATGTGGGCAAGTGTGTGCATGCTTGGTGCACCCATGTGCATGGTGGAGGCAAGTGTGGGCAAGGTACGGGCAACCTTGTTCAATGTGTGGGCTAGTGTTGGAAAGATGTGGGCAAGTGTATGCATGCTTGGTGAAAACATGTGCAAGGTGGTGGCAAGTGTGGGCAAGGTAGGGGCAACCTATTCAATGTGTGGGCAAGTGTTTGCAAGATGTGGGCAAGTGTGTGCATGCTTGGTGCACGCATGTGCAAGGTGGAGGCAAGTGTGGGCAAGGTACGGGCAACCTTGTTCAATGTGTGGGCAAGTGTTGGGAAGATGTGGGCAAGTGTGTGCATGCTTGGTGCACCCATGTGCATGGTGGAGGCAAGTGTGGGCAAGGTACGGGCAACCTTGTTCAATGTGTGGGCTAGTGTTGGAAAGATGTGGGCAAGTGTGTGCATGCTTGGTGCACGCATGTGCAAGGTGGAGGCAAGTGCGGGCAAGGTACGGGCAACCTTCTTCAATGTTAGGCAACCTCTTTCAATGTGTGGGCAAGTGTTGGGAAGATGTGGGCAAGTGTGTGCATGCTTGGTGCACCCATGTGCATGGTGGAGGCAAGTGTGGGCAAGGTACGGGCAACCTTGTTCAATGTGTGGGCTAGTGTTGGAAAGATGTGGGCAAGTGTGTGCATGCTTGGTGCACGCATGTGCAAGGTGGAGGCAAGTGCGGGCAAGGTACGGGCAACTTTCTTCAATGTTAGGCAACCTCTTTCAATGTGTGGGCAAGTGTTGGCAAGATGTGGGCAAGTGTGTGCATGCTTGGTGCACCCATGTGCATGGTGGAGGCAAGTGTGGGCAAGGTACGGGCAACCTTGTTCAATGTGTGGGCTAGTGTTGGAAAGATGTGGGCAAGTGTGTGCATGCTTGGTGCACGCATGTGCAAGGTGGAGGCAAGTGCGGGCAAGGTACGGGCAACCTTCTTCAATGTTAGGCAACCTCTTTCAATGTGTGGGCAAGTGTTGGCAAGATGTGGGCAAGTGTGTGCATGCTTGGTGCACCCATGTGCATGGTGGAGGCAAGTGTGGGCAAGGTACGGGCAACCTTCTTCAATGTGTGGGCTAGTGTTGGAAAGATGTGGGCAAGTGTGTGCATGCTTGGTGCACGCATGTGCAAGGTGGAGGCAAGTGCGGGCAAGGTACGGGCAACCTTCTTCAATGTTAGGCAACCTCTTTCAATGTGTGGGCAAGTGTTGGGAAGATGTGGGCAAGTGTGTGCATGCTTGGTGCACCCATGTGCATGGTGGAGGCAAGTGTGGGCAAGGTACGGGCAACCTTGTTCAATGTGTGGGCTAGTGTTGGAAAGATGTGGGCAAGTGTGTGCATGCTTGGTGCACGCATGTGCAAGGTGGAGGCAAGTGCGGGCAAGGTACGGGCAACCTTCTTCAATGTTAGGCAACCTCTTTCAATGTGTGGGCAAGTGTTGGCAAGATGTGGGCAAGTGTGTGCATGCTTGGTGCACCCATGTGCATGGTGGAGGCAAGTGTGGGCAAGGTACGGGCAACCTTGTTCAATGTGAGGCAACCTCTTTCAATGTGTGGGCAAGATGTGGGCAAGTGTATGCATGCTTGGTGCACGCATGTGCATGGTGGAGGCAAGTGTGGGCAAGGTACGGGCAACCTTGTTCAATGTGTGGGCAAGTGTGTGCAAGCTTGGTGCACCCATGTGCATGGTGGAGGCAAGTGTGGGCAAGGTACGGGCAACCTTGTTCAATGTGTGGGCTAGTGTTGGAAAGATGTGGGCAAGTGTATGCATGCTTGGTGAAAACATGTGCAAGGTGGTGGCAAGTGTGGGCAAGGTAGGGGCAACCTTCTTCAATGTTAGGCAACCTCTTTCAATGTGTGGGCAAGTGTTGGCAAGATGTGGGCAAGTGTGTGCATGCTTGGTGCACCCATGTGCATGGTGGAGGCAAGTGTGGGCAAGGTACGGGCAACCTTGTTCAATGTGAGGCAACCTCTTTCAATGTGTGGGCAAGATGTGGGCAAGTGTATGCATGCTTGGTGCACGCATGTGCATGGTGGAGGCAAGTGTGGGCAAGGTACGGGCAACCTTGTTCAATGTGTGGGCAAGTGTGTGCAAGCTTGGTGCACCCATGTGCATGGTGGAGGCAAGTGTGGGCAAGGTACGGGCAACCTTGTTCAATGTGCGGGCAAGCTCTTTCAATGTGTGGGCAAGTGTTGGCAAGATGTGGGCAAGTGTATCCAAGGTCGTGGCAAGGTATGGGCAAGTTTGTGCAAGGTCCGGGCAAGTGTTGGTAGGCATGGACAGGGTCGTGGCACGTTTTGGGCAAGTCCTGGCACGTCCAGGCAGGTCCTGGCACGTCCAGGACTGGTCCTGGCACGTCCAGGCAGGTCCTGGCACGTACAGGACTGGTCCTGGCACGTCCAGGACTGGTCCTGGCACGTACAGGACCTGCCTGGCACGTCCAGGACTGGTCCTGGCACGTCCAGGACTGGTCCTGGCACGTAC
>JAYWLJ010000185.1:0-5000 GCA_037074615.1 Leucaena leucocephala | reverse complement strand
TCTCTAGGTCCCCGAAACCACCTCTGTCGTTTCGGAACAAAAGTATGCCCGTTGGAGGCAAACTGAAAAAGTCTTGTTTTGCTATTATAGGGGGGCACCCCTCCCCCCCCCCAAGGACCCATGGTAGCCTATGTCCCTTCGATGAGTATTGTGTGGGTTCTTGGGGCCCTACCACCAAGAGCACCCGCCACCACCGCCACGGTGGCCGGCGGTGGCGGTGGGGCGGTGGCCGGCCGTCGGGGGGCGGCCGCCGGCGACTTTTCCGGCGAATTCTCCGGTGGACCCTAAAGTGTGTGGGATTTCAAACGGGACGTGTGGTGGCGCATCTTTTGCCTTACGGAATGACCGGCGGTGGGTACGCCCCTCCGAATTATGCCTCCGGTGGGGGAATTCCCCCACGCGCGCGCGCGCGCGCGCACGCACACGCACTCGCACACGCCCACACGCACTTAGCACTTTGCACGTTTGCGCGTGCGCGTGCGCGTGTGCAACCCCCAAGGGGGAGGCAAGAGCGGGCAAGGTACGGGCAACCTTGTTCGACGTGTGGGCAAGTGTGTGCATGCTTGGTGCACGCATGTGCAAGGTGGAGGCAAGTGCGGGCAAGGTACGGGCAACCTTGTTCAACGTGTGGGCAAGCCCTTTCAATGTGTGGGCAAGGTACGGGCAACCTTGTTCGACGTGTGGGCAAGTGGGTGCATGCTTGGTGCACGCATGTGCAAGGTGGAGGCAAGCGTGGGCAAGGTACGGGCAACCTTGTTCAACGTGTGGGCAAGCCCTTTCAATGTGTGGGCAAGGTACGGGCAACCTTGTTCAACGTGTGGGCAAGTGGGTGCATGCTTGGTGCACGCATGTGCAAGGTGGAGGCAAGCGTGGGCAAGGTACGGGCAACCTTGTTCAATGTGTGGGCAAGTGTATGCATGCTTGGTGCACGCATGTGCAAGGTGTGGGCAAGTGTTGGCAAGGTACGGGCAACCTTGTTCAAGGTGTGGGCAAGCTCTTTCAATGTGTGGGCAAGTGTTGGCAAGGTACGGGCAACCTTGTTCAATGTGTGGGCAAGTGTTGGCAAGATGTGGGTAAGGTGGTGCGAGGTCGTGGCAAGTGTTGGCAAGGTTGTGCAAGGTCCGAGCAAGTGTTGGCAGGAGTGGACAGGGTCCTGGCACGTCCAGGACTTGCCCAGGACTGGTCCTGGCAGGTTCCTGCGCAGTACGAAAACTTCACCTCCGTACCAAAATGAAATTTACCCGTTACATTTGTGATCTAACACTTTGGTTCACTAATATATGACCCCTCCCACATGTTAGGAGGTCCGGCCACCCGTGGTTCCTCCCGGATTAAGTTTTAAGGGCCGCGCAAGTTCGGGACATGAAAAATTCCAAAGATATTCCACGGGTGTCCGAAAATTATGAAACTTGGTGTTTGGGCCCCTTTTTCCATGCCAAAGAATGCTGCAAAAAATCGCGCGAAAATTCGATCTCTAGGTCCCCGAAACCACCTCTGTCGTTTCGGAACAAAAGTATGCCCGTTGGAGGCAAACTGAAAAAGTCTTGTTTTGCTATTATAGGGGGGCACCCCTCCCCCCCCCAAGGACCCATGGTAGCCTATGTCCCTTCGATGAGTATTGTGTGGGTTCTTGGGGCCCTACCACCAAGAGCACCCGCCACCACCGCCACGGTGGCCGGCGGTGGCGGTGGGGCGGTGGCCGGCCGTCGGGGGGCGGCCGCCGGCGACTTTTCCGGCGAATTCTCCGGTGGACCCTAAAGTGTGTGGGATTTCAAACGGGACGTGTGGTGGCGCATCTTTTGCCTTACGGAATGACCGGCGGTGGGTACGCCCCTCCGAATTATGCCTCCGGTGGGGGAATTCCCCCACGCGCGCGCGCGCGCGCACGCACACGCACTCGCACACGCCCACACGCACTTAGCACTTTGCACGTTTGCGCGTGCGCGTGCGCGTGTGCAACCCCCAAGGGGGAGGCAAGAGCGGGCAAGGTACGGGCAACCTTGTTCGACGTGTGGGCAAGTGTGTGCATGCTTGGTGCACGCATGTGCAAGGTGGAGGCAAGTGCGGGCAAGGTACGGGCAACCTTGTTCCACGTGTGGGCAAGCCCTTTCAATGTGTGGGCAAGTGTTGGCAAGATGTGGGCAAGTGTGTGCATGCTTGGTGCACCCATGTGCATGGTGGAGGCAAGTGTGGGCAAGGTACGGGCAACCTTGTTCAATGTGTGGGCTAGTGTTGGAAAGATGTGGGCAAGTGTATGCATGCTTGGTGAAAACATGTGCAAGGTGGTGGCAAGTGTGGGCAAGGTAGGGGCAACCTATTCAATGTGTGGGCAAGTGTTTGCAAGATGTGGGCAAGTGTGTGCATGCTTGGTGCACGCATGTGCAAGGTGGAGGCAAGTGTGGGCAAGGTACGGGCAACCTTGTTCAATGTGTGGGCAAGTGTTGGGAAGATGTGGGCAAGTGTGTGCATGCTTGGTGCACCCATGTGCATGGTGGAGGCAAGTGTGGGCAAGGTACGGGCAACCTTGTTCAATGTGTGGGCTAGTGTTGGAAAGATGTGGGCAAGTGTGTGCATGCTTGGTGCACGCATGTGCAAGGTGGAGGCAAGTGCGGGCAAGGTACGGGCAACCTTCTTCAATGTTAGGCAACCTCTTTCAATGTGTGGGCAAGTGTTGGGAAGATGTGGGCAAGTGTGTGCATGCTTGGTGCACCCATGTGCATGGTGGAGGCAAGTGTGGGCAAGGTACGGGCAACCTTGTTCAATGTGTGGGCTAGTGTTGGAAAGATGTGGGCAAGTGTGTGCATGCTTGGTGCACGCATGTGCAAGGTGGAGGCAAGTGCGGGCAAGGTACGGGCAACCTTCTTCAATGTTAGGCAACCTCTTTCAATGTGTGGGCAAGTGTTGGCAAGATGTGGGCAAGTGTGTGCATGCTTGGTGCACCCATGTGCATGGTGGAGGCAAGTGTGGGCAAGGTACGGGCAACCTTGTTCAATGTGTGGGCTAGTGTTGGAAAGATGTGGGCAAGTGTGTGCATGCTTGGTGCACGCATGTGCAAGGTGGAGGCAAGTGCGGGCAAGGTACGGGCAACCTTCTTCAATGTTAGGCAACCTCTTTCAATGTGTGGGCAAGTGTTGGCAAGATGTGGGCAAGTGTGTGCATGCTTGGTGCACCCATGTGCATGGTGGAGGCAAGTGTGGGCAAGGTACGGGCAACCTTCTTCAATGTGTGGGCTAGTGTTGGAAAGATGTGGGCAAGTGTGTGCATGCTTGGTGCACGCATGTGCAAGGTGGAGGCAAGTGCGGGCAAGGTACGGGCAACCTTCTTCAATGTTAGGCAACCTCTTTCAATGTGTGGGCAAGTGTTGGGAAGATGTGGGCAAGTGTGTGCATGCTTGGTGCACCCATGTGCATGGTGGAGGCAAGTGTGGGCAAGGTACGGGCAACCTTGTTCAATGTGTGGGCTAGTGTTGGAAAGATGTGGGCAAGTGTGTGCATGCTTGGTGCACGCATGTGCAAGGTGGAGGCAAGTGCGGGCAAGGTACGGGCAACCTTCTTCAATGTTAGGCAACCTCTTTCAATGTGTGGGCAAGTGTTGGCAAGATGTGGGCAAGTGTGTGCATGCTTGGTGCACCCATGTGCATGGTGGAGGCAAGTGTGGGCAAGGTACGGGCAACCTTGTTCAATGTGAGGCAACCTCTTTCAATGTGTGGGCAAGATGTGGGCAAGTGTATGCATGCTTGGTGCACGCATGTGCATGGTGGAGGCAAGTGTGGGCAAGGTACGGGCAACCTTGTTCAATGTGTGGGCAAGTGTGTGCAAGCTTGGTGCACCCATGTGCATGGTGGAGGCAAGTGTGGGCAAGGTACGGGCAACCTTGTTCAATGTGTGGGCTAGTGTTGGAAAGATGTGGGCAAGTGTATGCATGCTTGGTGAAAACATGTGCAAGGTGGTGGCAAGTGTGGGCAAGGTAGGGGCAACCTTCTTCAATGTTAGGCAACCTCTTTCAATGTGTGGGCAAGTGTTGGCAAGATGTGGGCAAGTGTGTGCATGCTTGGTGCACCCATGTGCATGGTGGAGGCAAGTGTGGGCAAGGTACGGGCAACCTTGTTCAATGTGAGGCAACCTCTTTCAATGTGTGGGCAAGATGTGGGCAAGTGTATGCATGCTTGGTGCACGCATGTGCATGGTGGAGGCAAGTGTGGGCAAGGTACGGGCAACCTTGTTCAATGTGTGGGCAAGTGTGTGCAAGCTTGGTGCACCCATGTGCATGGTGGAGGCAAGTGTGGGCAAGGTACGGGCAACCTTGTTCAATGTGCGGGCAAGCTCTTTCAATGTGTGGGCAAGTGTTGGCAAGATGTGGGCAAGTGTATCCAAGGTCGTGGCAAGGTATGGGCAAGTTTGTGCAAGGTCCGGGCAAGTGTTGGTAGGCATGGACAGGGTCGTGGCACGTTTTGGGCAAGTCCTGGCACGTCCAGGCAGGTCCTGGCACGTCCAGGACTGGTCCTGGCACGTCCAGGCAGGTCCTGGCACGTACAGGATTGGTCCTGGCACGTCCAGGACTGGTCCTGGCACGTACAGGACCTGCCTGGCACGTCCAGGACTGGTCCTGGCACGTCCAGGACTGGTCCTGGCACGTACAGGACCTGCCTGGCACGTCCAGGACTGGTCCTGGCACGTCCAGGATCAGTCCTGGCACGTCCAGGACGTGCCTGGCACGTCCAGGATCAGTCCTGGCACGTCCAGGATCAGTCCTGTACGTGCCAGGACCTGCCCAGGACTGGTCCGGGCAGGTTCTGTGCAGTACGAAAACTTCACCTCCGTACCAAAATGAAATTTACCCGTTACATTTTTGATCTAACACTTTAGTTAACTAATATATGTTCCCCCACACATGTTGGGAGGTCCGGCCGGCCGTGGTTCCTCCCGGATCATGAGATCTAAGGCTCCCAAAATTGACAATTTTTGGCACTAAAAAATTCATAAAATATTCTATGGGTGTCC
>JAYWLJ010000184.1:0-84380 GCA_037074615.1 Leucaena leucocephala | reverse complement strand
ACGCGCTATCTCAGAGTAGATTTCCAGCTCGGACGAAAAGTCCCAGCTGGCCGCAAGGGGAGATGGTCCCTCTCAAGTTGTTGTTGAATGAATTCATGCTAACGCTTACAACGTTGACTTACCTAGTGGGTATAGTGCGAGTGGAACCTTTATTGCCTGTGAAACGAGAGCATCTGCCAAGTTTTTATAGAATTGATGGCTATTTGTTTGTCCAAAGAAAATAGATCGCGTGCGCCTCAGCGTGCTTTGCGGGAATTACTTGTGAGAGGAGCCCGCGACTCTGTTGGGAAGAAGGCTTTGGATGCTTCGCACGAACATTTCCTTTGGCCTCAAGTGGAACGCGATGCGGAAAGAATACGCTCCAAATGCATGATGTGACAAGTAAAAAGGCCAAGTCCAGGGTCTCGCCGCAGGGCTTGGACACCCCATGGCCTGTGCCAAGTGGGCATCGGGTAGATAACCAACGGACTTCGGTTAGGGCTTCCCCAGGTCAGAAATGGGGGCCGATTCAGTATTTGTGGTTGCTGATAGGCTCCCGCAAAGTGGCGCACTCCATTGCATCTCATAGAACTGTTGGGGCGCCTCTGATAGGGACACAGAGTTTTCGAGTCATCTTTGGGGAGCCTTGTGGGGAAAGCTTGGTACTAAGTTGTTACTTTCTACTGCATGCCACCAACAGACTTAAGTTGTTCTTGGAACCTCGTCTCGATTGCTCAAAGTTGTGGTTCGGAGGAATTTGAAAAGCTGGGAAGATTGCCTCCCCTCCGTTCAATTCGCCCGCGACAGGAGTGCGCACTCATCTTCTGGTTATTCTCGTCTTGAGATTGTGTGCGGTCTGGCTCCTCTAACTCCTTGATATCGATTACCGTTACCCACTGATGGGACCAAGTCTTACTTTGAAAAGAAGCAAGGCTGCGGCAGTAAAGCAACTTCAGGAACAAGTGCGACAACGAATGGAGAGGGAAAATGAGCAGTATGCACCCAAGGCCAACAAATGAGGGCGGCGTGTTCCTTTTGAACCTGATGATTGGGTGTGGGTGCATATGATGGAAGAAGATTTCCAGCTCGACGAAAGTCCCAGCTGGCCGCAAGGGGAGATGGTTCCCTCTCAAGTTGTTGTTGAATGAATTCATGCTAACGCTTACAACGTTGACTTACCTAGTGGGTATAGTGCGAGTGGAACCTTTATTGCCTGTGAAACGAGAGCATCTGCCAAGTTTTTATAGAATTGATGGCTATTTGTTTGTCCAAAGAAAATAGATCGCGTGCGCCTCAGCGTGCTTTGCGGGAATTACTTGTGAGAGGAGCCCGCGACTCTGTTGGGAAGAAGGCTTTGGATGCTTCGCACGAACATTTCCTTTGGCCTCAAGTGGAACGCGATGCGGAAAGAATACGCTCCAAATGCATGATGTGACAAGTAAAAAGGCCAAGTCCAGGGTCTCGCCGCAGGGCTTGGACACCCCATGGCCTGTGCCAAGTGGGCATCGGGTAGATAACCAACGGACTTCGGTTAGGGCTTCCCCAGGTCAGAAATGGGGGCCGATTCAGTATTTGTGGTTGCTGATAGGCTCCCGCAAAGTGGCGCACTCCATTGCATCTCATAGAACTGTTGGGGCGCCTCTGATAGGGACACAGAGTTTTCGAGTCATCTTTGGGGAGCCTTGTGGGGAAAGCTTGGTACTAAGTTGTTACTTTCTACTGCATGCCACCAACAGACTTAAGTTGTTCCTGGAACCTCGTCTCGATTGCTCAAAGTTGTGGTTCGGAGGAATTTGAAAAGCTGGGAAGATTGCCTCCCCTCCGTTCAATTCGCCCGCGACAGGAGTGCGCACTCATCTTCTGGTTATTCTCGTCTTGAGATTGTGTGCGGTCTGGCTCCTCTAACTCCTTGATATCGATTACCGTTACCCACTGATGGGACCAAGTCTTACTTTGAAAAGGAAGCAAGGGCTGCGGCAGTAAAGCAACTTCAGGAACAAGTGCGACAACGAATGGAGAGGGAAAATGAGCAGTATGCACCCAAGGCCAACAAATGAGGGCGGCGTGTTCCTTTTGAACCTGATGATTGGGTGTGGGTGCATATGATGGAAGAAGATTTCCAGCTCGACGAAAGTCCCAGCTGGCCGCAAGGGGAGATGGTCCCTCTCAAGTTGTTGTTGAATGAATTCATGCTAACGCTTACAACGTTGACTTACCTAGTGGGTATAGTGCGAGTGGAACCTTTATTGCCTGTGAAACGAGAGCATCTGCCAAGTTTTTATAGAATTGATGGCTATTTGTTTGTCCAAAGAAATAGATCGCGTGCGCCTCAGCGTGCTTTGCGGGAATTACTTGTGAGAGGAGCCCGCGACTCTGTTGGGAAGAAGGCTTTGGATGCTTCGCACGAACATTTCCTTTGGCCTCAAGTGGAACGCGATGCGGAAAGAATACGCTCCAAATGCATGATGTGACAAGTAAAAAGGCCAAGTCCAGGGTCTCGCCGCAGGGCTTGGACACCCCATGGCCTGTGCCAAGTGGGCATCGGGTAGATAACCAACGGACTTCGGTTAGGGCTTCCCCAGGTCAGAAATGGGGGCCGATTCAGTATTTGTGGTTGCTGATAGGCTCCCGCAAAGTGGCGCACTCCATTGCATCTCATAGAACTGTTGGGGCGCCTCTGATAGGGACACAGAGTTTTCGAGTCATCTTTGGGGAGCCTTGTGGGGAAAGCTTGGTACTAAGTTGTTACTTTCTACTGCATGCCACCAACAGACTTAAGTTGTTCCTGGAACCTCGTCTCGATTGCTCAAAGTTGTGGTTCGGAGGAATTTGAAAAGCTGGGAAGATTGCCTCCCCTCCGTTCAATTCGCCCGCGACAGGAGTGCGCACTCATCTTCTGGTTATTCTCGTCTTGAGATTGTGTGCGGTCTGGCTCCTCTAACTCCTTGATATCGATTACCGTTACCCACTGATGGGACCAAGTCTTACTTTGAAAAGGAAGCAAGGCTGCGGCAGTAAAGCAACTTCAGGAACAAGTGCGACAACGAATGGAGAGGGAAAATGAGCAGTATGCACCCAAGGCCAACAAATGAGGGCGGCGTGTTCCTTTTGAACCTGATGATTGGGTGTGGGTGCATATGATGGAAGAAGATTTCCAGCTCGACGAAAGTCCCAGCTGGCCGCAAGGGGAGATGGTCCCTCTCAAGTTGTTGTTGAATGAATTCATGCTAACGCTTACAACGTTGACTTACCTAGTGGGTATAGTGCGAGTGGAACCTTTATTGCCTGTGAAACGAGAGCATCTGCCAAGTTTTTATAGAATTGATGGCTATTTGTTTGTCCAAAGAAAATAGATCGCGTGCGCCTCAGCGTGCTTTGCGGGAATTACTTGTGAGAGGAGCCCGCGACTCTGTTGGGAAGAAGGCTTTGGATGCTTCGCACGAACATTTCCTTTGGCCTCAAGTGGAACGCGATGCGGAAAGAATACGCTCCAAATGCATGATGTGACAAGTAAAAAGGCCAAGTCCAGGGTCTCGCCGCAGGGCTTGGACACCCCATGGCCTGTGCCAAGTGGGCATCGGGTAGATAACCAACGGACTTCGGTTAGGGCTTCCCCAGGTCAGAAATGGGGGCCGATTCAGTATTTGTGGTTGCTGATAGGCTCCCGCAAAGTGGCGCACTCCATTGCATCTCATAGAACTGTTGGGGCGCCTCTGATAGGGACACAGAGTTTTCGAGTCATCTTTGGGGAGCCTTGTGGGGAAAGCTTGGTACTAAGTTGTTACTTTCTACTGCATGCCACCAACAGACTTAAGTTGTTCCTGGAACCTCGTCTCGATTGCTCAAAGTTGTGGTTCGGAGGAATTTGAAAAGCTGGGAAGATTGCCTCCCCTCCGTTCAATTCGCCCGCGACAGGAGTGCGCACTCATCTTCTGGTTATTCTCGTCTTGAGATTGTGTGCGGTCTGGCTCCTCTAACTCCTTGATATCGATTACCGTTACCCACTGATGGGACCAAGTCTTACTTTGAAAAGGAAGCAAGGCTGCGGCAGTAAAGCAACTTCAGGAACAAGTGCGACAACGAATGGAGAGGGAAAATGAGCAGTATGCACCCAAGGCCAACAAATGAGGGCGGCGTGTTCCTTTTGAACCTGATGATTGGGTGTGGGTGCATATGATGGAAGAAGATTTCCAGCTCGACGAAAGTCCCAGCTGGCCGCAAGGGGAGATGGTCCCTCTCAAGTTGTTGTTGAATGAATTCATGCTAACGCTTACAACGTTGACTTACCTAGTGGGTATAGTGCGAGTGGAACCTTTATTGCCTGTGAAACGAGAGCATCTGCCAAGTTTTTATAGAATTGATGGCTATTTGTTTGTCCAAAGAAAATAGATCGCGTGCGCCTCAGCGTGCTTTGCGGGAATTACTTGTGAGAGGAGCCCGCGACTCTGTTGGGAAGAAGGCTTTGGATGCTTCGCACGAACATTTCCTTTGGCCTCAAGTGGAACGCGATGCGGAAAGAATACGCTCCAAATGCATGATGTGACAAGTAAAAAGGCCAAGTCCAGGGTCTCGCCGCAGGGCTTGGACACCCCATGGCCTGTGCCAAGTGGGCATCGGGTAGATAACCAACGGACTTCGGTTAGGGCTTCCCCAGGTCAGAAATGGGGGCCGATTCAGTATTTGTGGTTGCTGATAGGCTCCCGCAAAGTGGCGCACTCCATTGCATCTCATAGAACTGTTGGGGCGCCTCTGATAGGGACACAGAGTTTTCGAGTCATCTTTGGGGAGCCTTGTGGGGAAAGCTTGGTACTAAGTTGTTACTTTCTACTGCATGCCACCAACAGACTTAAGTTGTTCCTGGAACCTCGTCTCGATTGCTCAAAGTTGTGGTTCGGAGGAATTTGAAAAGCTGGGAAGATTGCCTCCCCTCCGTTCAATTCGCCCGCGACAGGAGTGCGCACTCATCTTCTGGTTATTCTCGTCTTGAGATTGTGTGCGGTCTGGCTCCTCTAACTCCTTGATATCGATTACCGTTACCCACTGATGGGACCAAGTCTTACTTTGAAAAGGAAGCAAGGCTGCGGCAGTAAAGCAACTTCAGGAACAAGTGCGACAACGAATGGAGAGGGAAAATGAGCAGTATGCACCCAAGGCCAACAAATGAGGGCGGCGTGTTCCTTTTGAACCTGATGATTGGGTGTGGGTGCATATGATGGAAGAAGATTTCCAGCTCGACGAAAGTCCCAGCTGGCCGCAAGGGGAGATGGTCCCTCTCAAGTTGTTGTTGAATGAATTCATGCTAACGCTTACAACGTTGACTTACCTAGTGGGTATAGTGCGAGTGGAACCTTTATTGCCTGTGAAACGAGAGCATCTGCCAAGTTTTTATAGAATTGATGGCTATTTGTTTGTCCAAAGAAAATAGATCGCGTGCGCCTCAGCGTGCTTTGCGGGAATTACTTGTGAGAGGAGCCCGCGACTCTGTTGGGAAGAAGGCTTTGGATGCTTCGCACGAACATTTCCTTTGGCCTCAAGTGGAACGCGATGCGGAAAGAATACGCTCCAAATGCATGATGTGACAAGTAAAAAGGCCAAGTCCAGGGTCTCGCCGCAGGGCTTGGACACCCCATGGCCTGTGCCAAGTGGGCATCGGGTAGATAACCAACGGACTTCGGTTAGGGCTTCCCCAGGTCAGAAATGGGGGCCGATTCAGTATTTGTGGTTGCTGATAGGCTCCCGCAAAGTGGCGCACTCCATTGCATCTCATAGAACTGTTGGGGCGCCTCTGATAGGGACACAGAGTTTTCGAGTCATCTTTGGGGAGCCTTGTGGGGAAAGCTTGGTACTAAGTTGTTACTTTCTACTGCATGCCACCAACAGACTTAAGTTGTTCCTGGAACCTCGTCTCGATTGCTCAAAGTTGTGGTTCGGAGGAATTTGAAAAGCTGGGAAGATTGCCTCCCCTCCGTTCAATTCGCCCGCGACAGGAGTGCGCACTCATCTTCTGGTTATTCTCGTCTTGAGATTGTGTGCGGTCTGGCTCCTCTAACTCCTTGATATCGATTACCGTTACCCACTGATGGGACCAAGTCTTACTTTGAAAAGGAAGCAAGGCTGCGGCAGTAAAGCAACTTCAGGAACAAGTGCGACAACGAATGGAGAGGGAAAATGAGCAGTATGCACCCAAGGCCAACAAATGAGGGCGGCGTGTTCCTTTTGAACCTGATGATTGGGTGTGGGTGCATATGATGGAAGAAGATTTCCAGCTCGACGAAAGTCCCAGCTGGCCGCAAGGGGAGATGGTCCCTCTCAAGTTGTTGTTGAATGAATTCATGCTAACGCTTACAACGTTGACTTACCTAGTGGGTATAGTGCGAGTGGAACCTTTATTGCCTGTGAAACGAGAGCATCTGCCAAGTTTTTATAGAATTGATGGCTATTTGTTTGTCCAAAGAAAATAGATCGCGTGCGCCTCAGCGTGCTTTGCGGGAATTACTTGTGAGAGGAGCCCGCGACTCTGTTGGGAAGAAGGCTTTGGATGCTTCGCACGAACATTTCCTTTGGCCTCAAGTGGAACGCGATGCGGAAAGAATACGCTCCAAATGCATGATGTGACAAGTAAAAAGGCCAAGTCCAGGGTCTCGCCGCAGGGCTTGGACACCCCATGGCCTGTGCCAAGTGGGCATCGGGTAGATAACCAACGGACTTCGGTTAGGGCTTCCCCAGGTCAGAAATGGGGGCCGATTCAGTATTTGTGGTTGCTGATAGGCTCCCGCAAAGTGGCGCACTCCATTGCATCTCATAGAACTGTTGGGGCGCCTCTGATAGGGACACAGAGTTTTCGAGTCATCTTTGGGGAGCCTTGTGGGGAAAGCTTGGTACTAAGTTGTTACTTTCTACTGCATGCCACCAACAGACTTAAGTTGTTCCTGGAACCTCGTCTCGATTGCTCAAAGTTGTGGTTCGGAGGAATTTGAAAAGCTGGGAAGATTGCCTCCCCTCCGTTCAATTCGCCCGCGACAGGAGTGCGCACTCATCTTCTGGTTATTCTCGTCTTGAGATTGTGTGCGGTCTGGCTCCTCTAACTCCTTGATATCGATTACCGTTACCCACTGATGGGACCAAGTCTTACTTTGAAAAGGAAGCAAGGCTGCGGCAGTAAAGCAACTTCAGGAACAAGTGCGACAACGAATGGAGAGGGAAAATGAGCAGTATGCACCCAAGGCCAACAAATGAGGGCGGCGTGTTCCTTTTGAACCTGATGATTGGGTGTGGGTGCATATGATGGAAGAAGATTTCCAGCTCGACGAAAGTCCCAGCTGGCCGCAAGGGGAGATGGTCCCTCTCAAGTTGTTGTTGAATGAATTCATGCTAACGCTTACAACGTTGACTTACCTAGTGGGTATAGTGCGAGTGGAACCTTTATTGCCTGTGAAACGAGAGCATCTGCCAAGTTTTTATAGAATTGATGGCTATTTGTTTGTCCAAAGAAAATAGATCGCGTGCGCCTCAGCGTGCTTTGCGGGAATTACTTGTGAGAGGAGCCCGCGACTCTGTTGGGAAGAAGGCTTTGGATGCTTCGCACGAACATTTCCTTTGGCCTCAAGTGGAACGCGATGCGGAAAGAATACGCTCCAAATGCATGATGTGACAAGTAAAAAGGCCAAGTCCAGGGTCTCGCCGCAGGGCTTGGACACCCCATGGCCTGTGCCAAGTGGGCATCGGGTAGATAACCAACGGACTTCGGTTAGGGCTTCCCCAGGTCAGAAATGGGGGCCGATTCAGTATTTGTGGTTGCTGATAGGCTCCCGCAAAGTGGCGCACTCCATTGCATCTCATAGAACTGTTGGGGCGCCTCTGATAGGGACACAGAGTTTTCGAGTCATCTTTGGGGAGCCTTGTGGGGAAAGCTTGGTACTAAGTTGTTACTTTCTACTGCATGCCACCAACAGACTTAAGTTGTTCCTGGAACCTCGTCTCGATTGCTCAAAGTTGTGGTTCGGAGGAATTTGAAAAGCTGGGAAGATTGCCTCCCCTCCGTTCAATTCGCCCGCGACAGGAGTGCGCACTCATCTTCTGGTTATTCTCGTCTTGAGATTGTGTGCGGTCTGGCTCCTCTAACTCCTTGATATCGATTACCGTTACCCACTGATGGGACCAAGTCTTACTTTGAAAAGGAAGCAAGGCTGCGGCAGTAAAGCAACTTCAGGAACAAGTGCGACAACGAATGGAGAGGGAAAATGAGCAGTATGCACCCAAGGCCAACAAATGAGGGCGGCGTGTTCCTTTTGAACCTGATGATTGGGTGTGGGTGCATATGATGGAAGAAGATTTCCAGCTCGACGAAAGTCCCAGCTGGCCGCAAGGGGAGATGGTCCCTCTCAAGTTGTTGTTGAATGAATTCATGCTAACGCTTACAACGTTGACTTACCTAGTGGGTATAGTGCGAGTGGAACCTTTATTGCCTGTGAAACGAGAGCATCTGCCAAGTTTTTATAGAATTGATGGCTATTTGTTTGTCCAAAGAAAATAGATCGCGTGCGCCTCAGCGTGCTTTGCGGGAATTACTTGTGAGAGGAGCCCGCGACTCTGTTGGGAAGAAGGCTTTGGATGCTTCGCACGAACATTTCCTTTGGCCTCAAGTGGAACGCGATGCGGAAAGAATACGCTCCAAATGCATGATGTGACAAGTAAAAAGGCCAAGTCCAGGGTCTCGCCGCAGGGCTTGGACACCCCATGGCCTGTGCCAAGTGGGCATCGGGTAGATAACCAACGGACTTCGGTTAGGGCTTCCCCAGGTCAGAAATGGGGGCCGATTCAGTATTTGTGGTTGCTGATAGGCTCCCGCAAAGTGGCGCACTCCATTGCATCTCATAGAACTGTTGGGGCGCCTCTGATAGGGACACAGAGTTTTCGAGTCATCTTTGGGGAGCCTTGTGGGGAAAGCTTGGTACTAAGTTGTTACTTTCTACTGCATGCCACCAACAGACTTAAGTTGTTCCTGGAACCTCGTCTCGATTGCTCAAAGTTGTGGTTCGGAGGAATTTGAAAAGCTGGGAAGATTGCCTCCCCTCCGTTCAATTCGCCCGCGACAGGAGTGCGCACTCATCTTCTGGTTATTCTCGTCTTGAGATTGTGTGCGGTCTGGCTCCTCTAACTCCTTGATATCGATTACCGTTACCCACTGATGGGACCAAGTCTTACTTTGAAAAGGAAGCAAGGCTGCGGCAGTAAAGCAACTTCAGGAACAAGTGCGACAACGAATGGAGAGGGAAAATGAGCAGTATGCACCCAAGGCCAACAAATGAGGGCGGCGTGTTCCTTTTGAACCTGATGATTGGGTGTGGGTGCATATGATGGAAGAAGATTTCCAGCTCGACGAAAGTCCCAGCTGGCCGCAAGGGGAGATGGTCCCTCTCAAGTTGTTGTTGAATGAATTCATGCTAACGCTTACAACGTTGACTTACCTAGTGGGTATAGTGCGAGTGGAACCTTTATTGCCTGTGAAACGAGAGCATCTGCCAAGTTTTTATAGAATTGATGGCTATTTGTTTGTCCAAAGAAAATAGATCGCGTGCGCCTCAGCGTGCTTTGCGGGAATTACTTGTGAGAGGAGCCCGCGACTCTGTTGGGAAGAAGGCTTTGGATGCTTCGCACGAACATTTCCTTTGGCCTCAAGTGGAACGCGATGCGGAAAGAATACGCTCCAAATGCATGATGTGACAAGTAAAAAGGCCAAGTCCAGGGTCTCGCCGCAGGGCTTGGACACCCCATGGCCTGTGCCAAGTGGGCATCGGGTAGATAACCAACGGACTTCGGTTAGGGCTTCCCCAGGTCA
Source organism: Leucaena leucocephala (assembly GCA_037074615.1). Lineage (NCBI taxonomy): Eukaryota > Viridiplantae > Streptophyta > Magnoliopsida > Fabales > Fabaceae > Leucaena > Leucaena leucocephala. The sequence goes on along the minus strand of JAYWLJ010000184.1, from coordinate 74,563 downwards.
GAAATGGGGGCCGATTCAGTATTTGTGGTTGCTGATAGGCTCCCGCAAAGTGGCGCACTCCATTGCATCTCATAGAACTGTTGGGGCGCCTCTGATAGGGACACAGAGTTTTCGAGTCATCTTTGGGGAGCCTTGTGGGGAAAGCTTGGTACTAAGTTGTTACTTTCTACTGCATGCCACCAACAGACTTAAGTTGTTCCTGGAACCTCGTCTCGATTGCTCAAAGTTGTGGTTCGGAGGAATTTGAAAAGCTGGGAAGATTGCCTCCCCTCCGTTCAATTCGCCCGCGACAGGAGTGCGCACTCATCTTCTGGTTATTCTCGTCTTGAGATTGTGTGCGGTCTGGCTCCTCTAACTCCTTGATATCGATTACCGTTACCCACTGATGGGACCAAGTCTTACTTTGAAAAGGAAGCAAGGCTGCGGCAGTAAAGCAACTTCAGGAACAAGTGCGACAACGAATGGAGAGGGAAAATGAGCAGTATGCACCCAAGGCCAACAAATGAGGGCGGCGTGTTCCTTTTGAACCTGATGATTGGGTGTGGGTGCATATGATGGAAGAAGATTTCCAGCTCGACGAAAGTCCCAGCTGGCCGCAAGGGGAGATGGTCCCTCTCAAGTTGTTGTTGAATGAATTCATGCTAACGCTTACAACGTTGACTTACCTAGTGGGTATAGTGCGAGTGGAACCTTTATTGCCTGTGAAACGAGAGCATCTGCCAAGTTTTTATAGAATTGATGGCTATTTGTTTGTCCAAAGAAAATAGATCGCGTGCGCCTCAGCGTGCTTTGCGGGAATTACTTGTGAGAGGAGCCCGCGACTCTGTTGGGAAGAAGGCTTTGGATGCTTCGCACGAACATTTCCTTTGGCCTCAAGTGGAACGCGATGCGGAAAGAATACGCTCCAAATGCATGATGTGACAAGTAAAAAGGCCAAGTCCAGGGTCTCGCCGCAGGGCTTGGACACCCCATGGCCTGTGCCAAGTGGGCATCGGGTAGATAACCAACGGACTTCGGTTAGGGCTTCCCCAGGTCAGAAATGGGGGCCGATTCAGTATTTGTGGTTGCTGATAGGCTCCCGCAAAGTGGCGCACTCCATTGCATCTCATAGAACTGTTGGGGCGCCTCTGATAGGGACACAGAGTTTTCGAGTCATCTTTGGGGAGCCTTGTGGGGAAAGCTTGGTACTAAGTTGTTACTTTCTACTGCATGCCACCAACAGACTTAAGTTGTTCCTGGAACCTCGTCTCGATTGCTCAAAGTTGTGGTTCGGAGGAATTTGAAAAGCTGGGAAGATTGCCTCCCCTCCGTTCAATTCGCCCGCGACAGGAGTGCGCACTCATCTTCTGGTTATTCTCGTCTTGAGATTGTGTGCGGTCTGGCTCCTCTAACTCCTTGATATCGATTACCGTTACCCACTGATGGGACCAAGTCTTACTTTGAAAAGGAAGCAAGGCTGCGGCAGTAAAGCAACTTCAGGAACAAGTGCGACAACGAATGGAGAGGGAAAATGAGCAGTATGCACCCAAGGCCAACAAATGAGGGCGGCGTGTTCCTTTTGAACCTGATGATTGGGTGTGGGTGCATATGATGGAAGAAGATTTCCAGCTCGACGAAAGTCCCAGCTGGCCGCAAGGGGAGATGGTCCCTCTCAAGTTGTTGTTGAATGAATTCATGCTAACGCTTACAACGTTGACTTACCTAGTGGGTATAGTGCGAGTGGAACCTTTATTGCCTGTGAAACGAGAGCATCTGCCAAGTTTTTATAGAATTGATGGCTATTTGTTTGTCCAAAGAAAATAGATCGCGTGCGCCTCAGCGTGCTTTGCGGGAATTACTTGTGAGAGGAGCCCGCGACTCTGTTGGGAAGAAGGCTTTGGATGCTTCGCACGAACATTTCCTTTGGCCTCAAGTGGAACGCGATGCGGAAAGAATACGCTCCAAATGCATGATGTGACAAGTAAAAAGGCCAAGTCCAGGGTCTCGCCGCAGGGCTTGGACACCCCATGGCCTGTGCCAAGTGGGCATCGGGTAGATAACCAACGGACTTCGGTTAGGGCTTCCCCAGGTCAGAAATGGGGGCCGATTCAGTATTTGTGGTTGCTGATAGGCTCCCGCAAAGTGGCGCACTCCATTGCATCTCATAGAACTGTTGGGGCGCCTCTGATAGGGACACAGAGTTTTCGAGTCATCTTTGGGGAGCCTTGTGGGGAAAGCTTGGTACTAAGTTGTTACTTTCTACTGCATGCCACCAACAGACTTAAGTTGTTCCTGGAACCTCGTCTCGATTGCTCAAAGTTGTGGTTCGGAGGAATTTGAAAAGCTGGGAAGATTGCCTCCCCTCCGTTCAATTCGCCCGCGACAGGAGTGCGCACTCATCTTCTGGTTATTCTCGTCTTGAGATTGTGTGCGGTCTGGCTCCTCTAACTCCTTGATATCGATTACCGTTACCCACTGATGGGACCAAGTCTTACTTTGAAAAGGAAGCAAGGCTGCGGCAGTAAAGCAACTTCAGGAACAAGTGCGACAACGAATGGAGAGGGAAAATGAGCAGTATGCACCCAAGGCCAACAAATGAGGGCGGCGTGTTCCTTTTGAACCTGATGATTGGGTGTGGGTGCATATGATGGAAGAAGATTTCCAGCTCGACGAAAGTCCCAGCTGGCCGCAAGGGGAGATGGTCCCTCTCAAGTTGTTGTTGAATGAATTCATGCTAACGCTTACAACGTTGACTTACCTAGTGGGTATAGTGCGAGTGGAACCTTTATTGCCTGTGAAACGAGAGCATCTGCCAAGTTTTTATAGAATTGATGGCTATTTGTTTGTCCAAAGAAAATAGATCGCGTGCGCCTCAGCGTGCTTTGCGGGAATTACTTGTGAGAGGAGCCCGCGACTCTGTTGGGAAGAAGGCTTTGGATGCTTCGCACGAACATTTCCTTTGGCCTCAAGTGGAACGCGATGCGGAAAGAATACGCTCCAAATGCATGATGTGACAAGTAAAAAGGCCAAGTCCAGGGTCTCGCCGCAGGGCTTGGACACCCCATGGCCTGTGCCAAGTGGGCATCGGGTAGATAACCAACGGACTTCGGTTAGGGCTTCCCCAGGTCAGAAATGGGGGCCGATTCAGTATTTGTGGTTGCTGATAGGCTCCCGCAAAGTGGCGCACTCCATTGCATCTCATAGAACTGTTGGGGCGCCTCTGATAGGGACACAGAGTTTTCGAGTCATCTTTGGGGAGCCTTGTGGGGAAAGCTTGGTACTAAGTTGTTACTTTCTACTGCATGCCACCAACAGACTTAAGTTGTTCCTGGAACCTCGTCTCGATTGCTCAAAGTTGTGGTTCGGAGGAATTTGAAAAGCTGGGAAGATTGCCTCCCCTCCGTTCAATTCGCCCGCGACAGGAGTGCGCACTCATCTTCTGGTTATTCTCGTCTTGAGATTGTGTGCGGTCTGGCTCCTCTAACTCCTTGATATCGATTACCGTTACCCACTGATGGGACCAAGTCTTACTTTGAAAAGGAAGCAAGGCTGCGGCAGTAAAGCAACTTCAGGAACAAGTGCGACAACGAATGGAGAGGGAAAATGAGCAGTATGCACCCAAGGCCAACAAATGAGGGCGGCGTGTTCCTTTTGAACCTGATGATTGGGTGTGGGTGCATATGATGGAAGAAGATTTCCAGCTCGACGAAAGTCCCAGCTGGCCGCAAGGGGAGATGGTCCCTCTCAAGTTGTTGTTGAATGAATTCATGCTAACGCTTACAACGTTGACTTACCTAGTGGGTATAGTGCGAGTGGAACCTTTATTGCCTGTGAAACGAGAGCATCTGCCAAGTTTTTATAGAATTGATGGCTATTTGTTTGTCCAAAGAAAATAGATCGCGTGCGCCTCAGCGTGCTTTGCGGGAATTACTTGTGAGAGGAGCCCGCGACTCTGTTGGGAAGAAGGCTTTGGATGCTTCGCACGAACATTTCCTTTGGCCTCAAGTGGAACGCGATGCGGAAAGAATACGCTCCAAATGCATGATGTGACAAGTAAAAAGGCCAAGTCCAGGGTCTCGCCGCAGGGCTTGGACACCCCATGGCCTGTGCCAAGTGGGCATCGGGTAGATAACCAACGGACTTCGGTTAGGGCTTCCCCAGGTCAGAAATGGGGGCCGATTCAGTATTTGTGGTTGCTGATAGGCTCCCGCAAAGTGGCGCACTCCATTGCATCTCATAGAACTGTTGGGGCGCCTCTGATAGGGACACAGAGTTTTCGAGTCATCTTTGGGGAGCCTTGTGGGGAAAGCTTGGTACTAAGTTGTTACTTTCTACTGCATGCCACCAACAGACTTAAGTTGTTCCTGGAACCTCGTCTCGATTGCTCAAAGTTGTGGTTCGGAGGAATTTGAAAAGCTGGGAAGATTGCCTCCCCTCCGTTCAATTCGCCCGCGACAGGAGTGCGCACTCATCTTCTGGTTATTCTCGTCTTGAGATTGTGTGCGGTCTGGCTCCTCTAACTCCTTGATATCGATTACCGTTACCCACTGATGGGACCAAGTCTTACTTTGAAAAGGAAGCAAGGCTGCGGCAGTAAAGCAACTTCAGGAACAAGTGCGACAACGAATGGAGAGGGAAAATGAGCAGTATGCACCCAAGGCCAACAAATGAGGGCGGCGTGTTCCTTTTGAACCTGATGATTGGGTGTGGGTGCATATGATGGAAGAAGATTTCCAGCTCGACGAAAGTCCCAGCTGGCCGCAAGGGGAGATGGTCCCTCTCAAGTTGTTGTTGAATGAATTCATGCTAACGCTTACAACGTTGACTTACCTAGTGGGTATAGTGCGAGTGGAACCTTTATTGCCTGTGAAACGAGAGCATCTGCCAAGTTTTTATAGAATTGATGGCTATTTGTTTGTCCAAAGAAAATAGATCGCGTGCGCCTCAGCGTGCTTTGCGGGAATTACTTGTGAGAGGAGCCCGCGACTCTGTTGGGAAGAAGGCTTTGGATGCTTCGCACGAACATTTCCTTTGGCCTCAAGTGGAACGCGATGCGGAAAGAATACGCTCCAAATGCATGATGTGACAAGTAAAAAGGCCAAGTCCAGGGTCTCGCCGCAGGGCTTGGACACCCCATGGCCTGTGCCAAGTGGGCATCGGGTAGATAACCAACGGACTTCGGTTAGGGCTTCCCCAGGTCAGAAATGGGGGCCGATTCAGTATTTGTGGTTGCTGATAGGCTCCCGCAAAGTGGCGCACTCCATTGCATCTCATAGAACTGTTGGGGCGCCTCTGATAGGGACACAGAGTTTTCGAGTCATCTTTGGGGAGCCTTGTGGGGAAAGCTTGGTACTAAGTTGTTACTTTCTACTGCATGCCACCAACAGACTTAAGTTGTTCCTGGAACCTCGTCTCGATTGCTCAAAGTTGTGGTTCGGAGGAATTTGAAAAGCTGGGAAGATTGCCTCCCCTCCGTTCAATTCGCCCGCGACAGGAGTGCGCACTCATCTTCTGGTTATTCTCGTCTTGAGATTGTGTGCGGTCTGGCTCCTCTAACTCCTTGATATCGATTACCGTTACCCACTGATGGGACCAAGTCTTACTTTGAAAAGGAAGCAAGGCTGCGGCAGTAAAGCAACTTCAGGAACAAGTGCGACAACGAATGGAGAGGGAAAATGAGCAGTATGCACCCAAGGCCAACAAATGAGGGCGGCGTGTTCCTTTTGAACCTGATGATTGGGTGTGGGTGCATATGATGGAAGAAGATTTCCAGCTCGACGAAAGTCCCAGCTGGCCGCAAGGGGAGATGGTCCCTCTCAAGTTGTTGTTGAATGAATTCATGCTAACGCTTACAACGTTGACTTACCTAGTGGGTATAGTGCGAGTGGAACCTTTATTGCCTGTGAAACGAGAGCATCTGCCAAGTTTTTATAGAATTGATGGCTATTTGTTTGTCCAAAGAAAATAGATCGCGTGCGCCTCAGCGTGCTTTGCGGGAATTACTTGTGAGAGGAGCCCGCGACTCTGTTGGGAAGAAGGCTTTGGATGCTTCGCACGAACATTTCCTTTGGCCTCAAGTGGAACGCGATGCGGAAAGAATACGCTCCAAATGCATGATGTGACAAGTAAAAAGGCCAAGTCCAGGGTCTCGCCGCAGGGCTTGGACACCCCATGGCCTGTGCCAAGTGGGCATCGGGTAGATAACCAACGGACTTCGGTTAGGGCTTCCCCAGGTCAGAAATGGGGGCCGATTCAGTATTTGCGGTTGCTGATAGGCTCCCGCAAAGTGGCGCACTCCATTGCATCTCATAGAACTGTTGGGGCGCCTCTGATAGGGACACAGAGTTTTCGAGTCATCTTTGGGGAGCCTTGTGGGGAAAGCTTGGTACTAAGTTGTTACTTTCTACTGCATGCCACCAACAGACTTAAGTTGTTCCTGGAACCTCGTCTCGATTGCTCAAAGTTGTGGTTCGGAGGAATTTGAAAAGCTGGGAAGATTGCCTCCCCTCCGTTCAATTCGCCCGCGACAGGAGTGCGCACTCATCTTCTGGTTATTCTCGTCTTGAGATTGTGTGCGGTCTGGCTCCTCTAACTCCTTGATATCGATTACCGTTACCCACTGATGGGACCAAGTCTTACTTTGAAAAGGAAGCAAGGCTGCGGCAGTAAAGCAACTTCAGGAACAAGTGCGACAACGAATGGAGAGGGAAAATGAGCAGTATGCACCCAAGGCCAACAAATGAGGGCGGCGTGTTCCTTTTGAACCTGATGATTGGGTGTGGGTGCATATGATGGAAGAAGATTTCCAGCTCGACGAAAGTCCCAGCTGGCCGCAAGGGGAGATGGTCCCTCTCAAGTTGTTGTTGAATGAATTCATGCTAACGCTTACAACGTTGACTTACCTAGTGGGTATAGTGCGAGTGGAACCTTTATTGCCTGTGAAACGAGAGCATCTGCCAAGTTTTTATAGAATTGATGGCTATTTGTTTGTCCAAAGAAAATAGATCGCGTGCGCCTCAGCGTGCTTTGCGGGAATTACTTGTGAGAGGAGCCCGCGACTCTGTTGGGAAGAAGGCTTTGGATGCTTCGCACGAACATTTCCTTTGGCCTCAAGTGGAACGCGATGCGGAAAGAATACGCTCCAAATGCATGATGTGACAAGTAAAAAGGCCAAGTCCAGGGTCTCGCCGCAGGGCTTGGACACCCCATGGCCTGTGCCAAGTGGGCATCGGGTAGATAACCAACGGACTTCGGTTAGGGCTTCCCCAGGTCAGAAATGGGGGCCGATTCAGTATTTGCGGTTGCTGATAGGCTCCCGCAAAGTGGCGCACTCCATTGCATCTCATAGAACTGTTGGGGCGCCTCTGATAGGGACACAGAGTTTTCGAGTCATCTTTGGGGAGCCTTGTGGGGAAAGCTTGGTACTAAGTTGTTACTTTCTACTGCATGCCACCAACAGACTTAAGTTGTTCCTGGAACCTCGTCTCGATTGCTCAAAGTTGTGGTTCGGAGGAATTTGAAAAGCTGGGAAGATTGCCTCCCCTCCGTTCAATTCGCCCGCGACAGGAGTGCGCACTCATCTTCTGGTTATTCTCGTCTTGAGATTGTGTGCGGTCTGGCTCCTCTAACTCCTTGATATCGATTACCGTTACCCACTGATGGGACCAAGTCTTACTTTGAAAAGGAAGCAAGGCTGCGGCAGTAAAGCAACTTCAGGAACAAGTGCGACAACGAATGGAGAGGGAAAATGAGCAGTATGCACCCAAGGCCAACAAATGAGGGCGGCGTGTTCCTTTTGAACCTGATGATTGGGTGTGGGTGCATATGATGGAAGAAGATTTCCAGCTCGACGAAAGTCCCAGCTGGCCGCAAGGGGAGATGGTCCCTCTCAAGTTGTTGTTGAATGAATTCATGCTAACGCTTACAACGTTGACTTACCTAGTGGGTATAGTGCGAGTGGAACCTTTATTGCCTGTGAAACGAGAGCATCTGCCAAGTTTTTATAGAATTGATGGCTATTTGTTTGTCCAAAGAAAATAGATCGCGTGCGCCTCAGCGTGCTTTGCGGGAATTACTTGTGAGAGGAGCCCGCGACTCTGTTGGGAAGAAGGCTTTGGATGCTTCGCACGAACATTTCCTTTGGCCTCAAGTGGAACGCGATGCGGAAAGAATACGCTCCAAATGCATGATGTGACAAGTAAAAAGGCCAAGTCCAGGGTCTCGCCGCAGGGCTTGGACACCCCATGGCCTGTGCCAAGTGGGCATCGGGTAGATAACCAACGGACTTCGGTTAGGGCTTCCCCAGGTCAGAAATGGGGGCCGATTCAGTATTTGCAGTTGCTGATAGGCTCCCGCAAAGTGGCGCACTCCATTGCATCTCATAGAACTGTTGGGGCGCCTCTGATAGGGACACAGAGTTTTCGAGTCATCTTTGGGGAGCCTTGTGGGGAAAGCTTGGTACTAAGTTGTTACTTTCTACTGCATGCCACCAACAGACTTAAGTTGTTCCTGGAACCTCGTCTCGATTGCTCAAAGTTGTGGTTCGGAGGAATTTGAAAAGCTGGGAAGATTGCCTCCCCTCCGTTCAATTCGCCCGCGACAGGAGTGCGCACTCATCTTCTGGTTATTCTCGTCTTGAGATTGTGTGCGGTCTGGCTCCTCTAACTCCTTGATATCGATTACCGTTACCCACTGATGGGACCAAGTCTTACTTTGAAAAGGAAGCAAGGCTGCGGCAGTAAAGCAACTTCAGGAACAAGTGCGACAACGAATGGAGAGGGAAAATGAGCAGTATGCACCCAAGGCCAACAAATGAGGGCGGCGTGTTCCTTTTGAACCTGATGATTGGGTGTGGGTGCATATGATGGAAGAAGATTTCCAGCTCGACGAAAGTCCCAGCTGGCCGCAAGGGGAGATGGTCCCTCTCAAGTTGTTGTTGAATGAATTCATGCTAACGCTTACAACGTTGACTTACCTAGTGGGTATAGTGCGAGTGGAACCTTTATTGCCTGTGAAACGAGAGCATCTGCCAAGTTTTTATAGAATTGATGGCTATTTGTTTGTCCAAAGAAAATAGATCGCGTGCGCCTCAGCGTGCTTTGCGGGAATTACTTGTGAGAGGAGCCCGCGACTCTGTTGGGAAGAAGGCTTTGGATGCTTCGCACGAACATTTCCTTTGGCCTCAAGTGGAACGCGATGCGGAAAGAATACGCTCCAAATGCATGATGTGACAAGTAAAAAGGCCAAGTCCAGGGTCTCGCCGCAGGGCTTGGACACCCCATGGCCTGTGCCAAGTGGGCATCGGGTAGATAACCAACGGACTTCGGTTAGGGCTTCCCCAGGTCAGAAATGGGGGCCGATTCAGTATTTGCGGTTGCTGATAGGCTCCCGCAAAGTGGCGCACTCCATTGCATCTCATAGAACTGTTGGGGCGCCTCTGATAGGGACACAGAGTTTTCGAGTCATCTTTGGGGAGCCTTGTGGGGAAAGCTTGGTACTAAGTTGTTACTTTCTACTGCATGCCACCAACAGACTTAAGTTGTTCCTGGAACCTCGTCTCGATTGCTCAAAGTTGTGGTTCGGAGGAATTTGAAAAGCTGGGAAGATTGCCTCCCCTCCGTTCAATTCGCCCGCGACAGGAGTGCGCACTCATCTTCTGGTTATTCTCGTCTTGAGATTGTGTGCGGTCTGGCTCCTCTAACTCCTTGATATCGATTACCGTTACCCACTGATGGGACCAAGTCTTACTTTGAAAAGGAAGCAAGGCTGCGGCAGTAAAGCAACTTCAGGAACAAGTGCGACAACGAATGGAGAGGGAAAATGAGCAGTATGCACCCAAGGCCAACAAATGAGGGCGGCGTGTTCCTTTTGAACCTGATGATTGGGTGTGGGTGCATATGATGGAACAAGATTTCCAGCTCGACGAAAGTCCCAGCTGGCCGCAAGGGGAGATGGTCCCTCTCAAGTTGTTGTTGAATGAATTCATGCTAACGCTTACAACGTTGACTTACCTAGTGGGTATAGTGCGAGTGGAACCTTTATTGCCTGTGAAACGAGAGCATCTGCCAAGTTTTTATAGAATTGATGGCTATTTGTTTGTCCAAAGAAAATAGATCGCGTGCGCCTCAGCGTGCTTTGCGGGAATTACTTGTGAGAGGAGCCCGCGACTCTGTTGGGAAGAAGGCTTTGGATGCTTCGCACGAACATTTCCTTTGGCCTCAAGTGGAACGCGATGCGGAAAGAATACGCTCCAAATGCATGATGTGACAAGTAAAAAGGCCAAGTCCAGGGTCTCGCCGCAGGGCTTGGACACCCCATGGCCTGTGCCAAGTGGGCATCGGGTAGATAACCAACGGACTTCGGTTAGGGCTTCCCCAGGTCAGAAATGGGGGCCGATTCAGTATTTGCGGTTGCTGATAGGCTCCCGCAAAGTGGCGCACTCCATTGCATCTCATAGAACTGTTGGGGCGCCTCTGATAGGGACACAGAGTTTTCGAGTCATCTTTGGGGAGCCTTGTGGGGAAAGCTTGGTACTAAGTTGTTACTTTCTACTGCATGCCACCAACAGACTTAAGTTGTTCCTGGAACCTCGTCTCGATTGCTCAAAGTTGTGGTTCGGAGGAATTTGAAAAGCTGGGAAGATTGCCTCCCCTCCGTTCAATTCGCCCGCGACAGGAGTGCGCACTCATCTTCTGGTTATTCTCGTCTTGAGATTGTGTGCGGTCTGGCTCCTCTAACTCCTTGATATCGATTACCGTTACCCACTGATGGGACCAAGTCTTACTTTGAAAAGGAAGCAAGGCTGCGGCAGTAAAGCAACTTCAGGAACAAGTGCGACAACGAATGGAGAGGGAAAATGAGCAGTATGCACCCAAGGCCAACAAATGAGGGCGGCGTGTTCCTTTTGAACCTGATGATTGGGTGTGGGTGCATATGATGGAAGAAGATTTCCAGCTCGACGAAAGTCCCAGCTGGCCGCAAGGGGAGATGGTCCCTCTCAAGTTGTTGTTGAATGAATTCATGCTAACGCTTACAACGTTGACTTACCTAGTGGGTATAGTGCGAGTGGAACCTTTATTGCCTGTGAAACGAGAGCATCTGCCAAGTTTTTATAGAATTGATGGCTATTTGTTTGTCCAAAGAAAATAGATCGCGTGCGCCTCAGCGTGCTTTGCGGGAATTACTTGTGAGAGGAGCCCGCGACTCTGTTGGGAAGAAGGCTTTGGATGCTTCGCACGAACATTTCCTTTGGCCTCAAGTGGAACGCGATGCGGAAAGAATACGCTCCAAATGCATGATGTGACAAGTAAAAAGGCCAAGTCCAGGGTCTCGCCGCAGGGCTTGGACACCCCATGGCCTGTGCCAAGTGGGCATCGGGTAGATAACCAACGGACTTCGGTTAGGGCTTCCCCAGGTCAGAAATGGGGGCCGATTCAGTATTTGCGGTTGCTGATAGGCTCCCGCAAAGTGGCGCACTCCATTGCATCTCATAGAACTGTTGGGGCGCCTCTGATAGGGACACAGAGTTTTCGAGTCATCTTTGGGGAGCCTTGTGGGGAAAGCTTGGTACTAAGTTGTTACTTTCTACTGCATGCCACCAACAGACTTAAGTTGTTCCTGGAACCTCGTCTCGATTGCTCAAAGTTGTGGTTCGGAGGAATTTGAAAAGCTGGGAAGATTGCCTCCCCTCCGTTCAATTCGCCCGCGACAGGAGTGCGCACTCATCTTCTGGTTATTCTCGTCTTGAGATTGTGTGCGGTCTGGCTCCTCTAACTCCTTGATATCGATTACCGTTACCCACTGATGGGACCAAGTCTTACTTTGAAAAGGAAGCAAGGCTGCGGCAGTAAAGCAACTTCAGGAACAAGTGCGACAACGAATGGAGAGGGAAAATGAGCAGTATGCACCCAAGGCCAACAAATGAGGGCGGCGTGTTCCTTTTGAACCTGATGATTGGGTGTGGGTGCATATGATGGAAGAAGATTTCCAGCTCGACGAAAGTCCCAGCTGGCCGCAAGGGGAGATGGTCCCTCTCAAGTTGTTGTTGAATGAATTCATGCTAACGCTTACAACGTTGACTTACCTAGTGGGTATAGTGCGAGTGGAACCTTTATTGCCTGTGAAACGAGAGCATCTGCCAAGTTTTTATAGAATTGATGGCTATTTGTTTGTCCAAAGAAAATAGATCGCGTGCGCCTCAGCGTGCTTTGCGGGAATTACTTGTGAGAGGAGCCCGCGACTCTGTTGGGAAGAAGGCTTTGGATGCTTCGCACGAACATTTCCTTTGGCCTCAAGTGGAACGCGATGCGGAAAGAATACGCTCCAAATGCATGATGTGACAAGTAAAAAGGCCAAGTCCAGGGTCTCGCCGCAGGGCTTGGACACCCCATGGCCTGTGCCAAGTGGGCATCGGGTAGATAACCAACGGACTTCGGTTAGGGCTTCCCCAGGTCAGAAATGGGGGCCGATTCAGTATTTGCGGTTGCTGATAGGCTCCCGCAAAGTGGCGCACTCCATTGCATCTCATAGAACTGTTGGGGCGCCTCTGATAGGGACACAGAGTTTTCGAGTCATCTTTGGGGAGCCTTGTGGGGAAAGCTTGGTACTAAGTTGTTACTTTCTACTGCATGCCACCAACAGACTTAAGTTGTTCCTGGAACCTCGTCTCGATTGCTCAAAGTTGTGGTTCGGAGGAATTTGAAAAGCTGGGAAGATTGCCTCCCCTCCGTTCAATTCGCCCGCGACAGGAGTGCGCACTCATCTTCTGGTTATTCTCGTCTTGAGATTGTGTGCGGTCTGGCTCCTCTAACTCCTTGATATCGATTACCGTTACCCACTGATGGGACCAAGTCTTACTTTGAAAAGGAAGCAAGGCTGCGGCAGTAAAGCAACTTCAGGAACAAGTGCGACAACGAATGGAGAGGGAAAATGAGCAGTATGCACCCAAGGCCAACAAATGAGGGCGGCGTGTTCCTTTTGAACCTGATGATTGGGTGTGGGTGCATATGATGGAACAAGATTTCCAGCTCGACGAAAGTCCCAGCTGGCCGCAAGGGGAGATGGTCCCTCTCAAGTTGTTGTTGAATGAATTCATGCTAACGCTTACAACGTTGACTTACCTAGTGGGTATAGTGCGAGTGGAACCTTTATTGCCTGTGAAACGAGAGCATCTGCCAAGTTTTTATAGAATTGATGGCTATTTGTTTGTCCAAAGAAAATAGATCGCGTGCGCCTCAGCGTGCTTTGCGGGAATTACTTGTGAGAGGAGCCCGCGACTCTGTTGGGAAGAAGGCTTTGGATGCTTCGCACGAACATTTCCTTTGGCCTCAAGTGGAACGCGATGCGGAAAGAATACGCTCCAAATGCATGATGTGACAAGTAAAAAGGCCAAGTCCAGGGTCTCGCCGCAGGGCTTGGACACCCCATGGCCTGTGCCAAGTGGGCATCGGGTAGATAACCAACGGACTTCGGTTAGGGCTTCCCCAGGTCAGAAATGGGGGCCGATTCAGTATTTGCGGTTGCTGATAGGCTCCCGCAAAGTGGCGCACTCCATTGCATCTCATAGAACTGTTGGGGCGCCTCTGATAGGGACACAGAGTTTTCGAGTCATCTTTGGGGAGCCTTGTGGGGAAAGCTTGGTACTAAGTTGTTACTTTCTACTGCATGCCACCAACAGACTTAAGTTGTTCCTGGAACCTCGTCTCGATTGCTCAAAGTTGTGGTTCGGAGGAATTTGAAAAGCTGGGAAGATTGCCTCCCCTCCGTTCAATTCGCCCGCGACAGGAGTGCGCACTCATCTTCTGGTTATTCTCGTCTTGAGATTGTGTGCGGTCTGGCTCCTCTAACTCCTTGATATCGATTACCGTTACCCACTGATGGGACCAAGTCTTACTTTGAAAAGGAAGCAAGGCTGCGGCAGTAAAGCAACTTCAGGAACAAGTGCGACAACGAATGGAGAGGGAAAATGAGCAGTATGCACCCAAGGCCAACAAATGAGGGCGGCGTGTTCCTTTTGAACCTGATGATTGGGTGTGGGTGCATATGATGGAAGAAGATTTCCAGCTCGACGAAAGTCCCAGCTGGCCGCAAGGGGAGATGGTCCCTCTCAAGTTGTTGTTGAATGAATTCATGCTAACGCTTACAACGTTGACTTACCTAGTGGGTATAGTGCGAGTGGAACCTTTATTGCCTGTGAAACGAGAGCATCTGCCAAGTTTTTATAGAATTGATGGCTATTTGTTTGTCCAAAGAAAATAGATCGCGTGCGCCTCAGCGTGCTTTGCGGGAATTACTTGTGAGAGGAGCCCGCGACTCTGTTGGGAAGAAGGCTTTGGATGCTTCGCACGAACATTTCCTTTGGCCTCAAGTGGAACGCGATGCGGAAAGAATACGCTCCAAATGCATGATGTGACAAGTAAAAAGGCCAAGTCCAGGGTCTCGCCGCAGGGCTTGGACACCCCATGGCCTGTGCCAAGTGGGCATCGGGTAGATAACCAACGGACTTCGGTTAGGGCTTCCCCAGGTCAGAAATGGGGGCCGATTCAGTATTTGCGGTTGCTGATAGGCTCCCGCAAAGTGGCGCACTCCATTGCATCTCATAGAACTGTTGGGGCGCCTCTGATAGGGACACAGAGTTTTCGAGTCATCTTTGGGGAGCCTTGTGGGGAAAGCTTGGTACTAAGTTGTTACTTTCTACTGCATGCCACCAACAGACTTAAGTTGTTCCTGGAACCTCGTCTCGATTGCTCAAAGTTGTGGTTCGGAGGAATTTGAAAAGCTGGGAAGATTGCCTCCCCTCCGTTCAATTCGCCCGCGACAGGAGTGCGCACTCATCTTCTGGTTATTCTCGTCTTGAGATTGTGTGCGGTCTGGCTCCTCTAACTCCTTGATATCGATTACCGTTACCCACTGATGGGACCAAGTCTTACTTTGAAAAGGAAGCAAGGCTGCGGCAGTAAAGCAACTTCAGGAACAAGTGCGACAACGAATGGAGAGGGAAAATGAGCAGTATGCACCCAAGGCCAACAAATGAGGGCGGCGTGTTCCTTTTGAACCTGATGATTGGGTGTGGGTGCATATGATGGAAGAAGATTTCCAGCTCGACGAAAGTCCCAGCTGGCCGCAAGGGGAGATGGTCCCTCTCAAGTTGTTGTTGAATGAATTCATGCTAACGCTTACAACGTTGACTTACCTAGTGGGTATAGTGCGAGTGGAACCTTTATTGCCTGTGAAACGAGAGCATCTGCCAAGTTTTTATAGAATTGATGGCTATTTGTTTGTCCAAAGAAAATAGATCGCGTGCGCCTCAGCGTGCTTTGCGGGAATTACTTGTGAGAGGAGCCCGCGACTCTGTTGGGAAGAAGGCTTTGGATGCTTCGCACGAACATTTCCTTTGGCCTCAAGTGGAACGCGATGCGGAAAGAATACGCTCCAAATGCATGATGTGACAAGTAAAAAGGCCAAGTCCAGGGTCTCGCCGCAGGGCTTGGACACCCCATGGCCTGTGCCAAGTGGGCATCGGGTAGATAACCAACGGACTTCGGTTAGGGCTTCCCCAGGTCAGAAATGGGGGCCGATTCAGTATTTGCGGTTGCTGATAGGCTCCCGCAAAGTGGCGCACTCCATTGCATCTCATAGAACTGTTGGGGCGCCTCTGATAGGGACACAGAGTTTTCGAGTCATCTTTGGGGAGCCTTGTGGGGAAAGCTTGGTACTAAGTTGTTACTTTCTACTGCATGCCACCAACAGACTTAAGTTGTTCCTGGAACCTCGTCTCGATTGCTCAAAGTTGTGGTTCGGAGGAATTTGAAAAGCTGGGAAGATTGCCTCCCCTCCGTTCAATTCGCCCGCGACAGGAGTGCGCACTCATCTTCTGGTTATTCTCGTCTTGAGATTGTGTGCGGTCTGGCTCCTCTAACTCCTTGATATCGATTACCGTTACCCACTGATGGGACCAAGTCTTACTTTGAAAAGGAAGCAAGGCTGCGGCAGTAAAGCAACTTCAGGAACAAGTGCGACAACGAATGGAGAGGGAAAATGAGCAGTATGCACCCAAGGCCAACAAATGAGGGCGGCGTGTTCCTTTTGAACCTGATGATTGGGTGTGGGTGCATATGATGGAAGAAGATTTCCAGCTCGACGAAAGTCCCAGTTGGCCGCAAGGGGAGATGGTCCCTCTCAAGTTGTTGTTGAATGAATTCATGCTAACGCTTACAACGTTGACTTACCTAGTGGGTATAGTGCGAGTGGAACCTTTATTGCCTGTGAAACGAGAGCATCTGCCAAGTTTTTATAGAATTGATGGCTATTTGTTTGTCCAAAGAAAATAGATCGCGTGCGCCTCAGCGTGCTTTGCGGGAATTACTTGTGAGAGGAGCCCGCGACTCTGTTGGGAAGAAGGCTTTGGATGCTTCGCACGAACATTTCCTTTGGCCTCAAGTGGAACGCGATGCGGAAAGAATACGCTCCAAATGCATGATGTGACAAGTAAAAAGGCCAAGTCCAGGGTCTCGCCGCAGGGCTTGGACACCCCATGGCCTGTGCCAAGTGGGCATCGGGTAGATAACCAACGGACTTCGGTTAGGGCTTCCCCAGGTCAGAAATGGGGGCCGATTCAGTATTTGCGGTTGCTGATAGGCTCCCGCAAAGTGGCGCACTCCATTGCATCTCATAGAACTGTTGGGGCGCCTCTGATAGGGACACAGAGTTTTCGAGTCATCTTTGGGGAGCCTTGTGGGGAAAGCTTGGTACTAAGTTGTTACTTTCTACTGCATGCCACCAACAGACTTAAGTTGTTCCTGGAACCTCGTCTCGATTGCTCAAAGTTGTGGTTCGGAGGAATTTGAAAAGCTGGGAAGATTGCCTCCCCTCCGTTCAATTCGCCCGCGACAGGAGTGCGCACTCATCTTCTGGTTATTCTCGTCTTGAGATTGTGTGCGGTCTGGCTCCTCTAACTCCTTGATATCGATTACCGTTACCCACTGATGGGACCAAGTCTTACTTTGAAAAGGAAGCAAGGCTGCGGCAGTAAAGCAACTTCAGGAACAAGTGCGACAACGAATGGAGAGGGAAAATGAGCAGTATGCACCCAAGGCCAACAAATGAGGGCGGCGTGTTCCTTTTGAACCTGATGATTGGGTGTGGGTGCATATGATGGAAGAAGATTTCCAGCTCGACGAAAGTCCCAGCTGGCCGCAAGGGGAGATGGTCCCTCTCAAGTTGTTGTTGAATGAATTCATGCTAACGCTTACAACGTTGACTTACCTAGTGGGTATAGTGCGAGTGGAACCTTTATTGCCTGTGAAACGAGAGCATCTGCCAAGTTTTTATAGAATTGATGGCTATTTGTTTGTCCAAAGAAAATAGATCGCGTGCGCCTCAGCGTGCTTTGCGGGAATTACTTGTGAGAGGAGCCCGCGACTCTGTTGGGAAGAAGGCTTTGGATGCTTCGCACGAACATTTCCTTTGGCCTCAAGTGGAACGCGATGCGGAAAGAATACGCTCCAAATGCATGATGTGACAAGTAAAAAGGCCAAGTCCAGGGTCTCGCCGCAGGGCTTGGACACCCCATGGCCTGTGCCAAGTGGGCATCGGGTAGATAACCAACGGACTTCGGTTAGGGCTTCCCCAGGTCAGAAATGGGGGCCGATTCAGTATTTGCGGTTGCTGATAGGCTCCCGCAAAGTGGCGCACTCCATTGCATCTCATAGAACTGTTGGGGCGCCTCTGATAGGGACACAGAGTTTTCGAGTCATCTTTGGGGAGCCTTGTGGGGAAAGCTTGGTACTAAGTTGTTACTTTCTACTGCATGCCACCAACAGACTTAAGTTGTTCCTGGAACCTCGTCTCGATTGCTCAAAGTTGTGGTTCGGAGGAATTTGAAAAGCTGGGAAGATTGCCTCCCCTCCGTTCAATTCGCCCGCGACAGGAGTGCGCACTCATCTTCTGGTTATTCTCGTCTTGAGATTGTGTGCGGTCTGGCTCCTCTAACTCCTTGATATCGATTACCGTTACCCACTGATGGGACCAAGTCTTACTTTGAAAAGGAAGCAAGGCTGCGGCAGTAAAGCAACTTCAGGAACAAGTGCGACAACGAATGGAGAGGGAAAATGAGCAGTATGCACCCAATGTAAGGAATTGGAAGACACGCAGCGGAAATAAACTTTAAAAATTTTCCATTCCTTGCCAGGATCTGCCGTATGTGTTTAAGTCAAGTGGAAAGAATCATTACCCTTAGTGTTGCTCAGCGAATTTCACAGCTTCTCTACGTGGGTGGTGATCTCTTTCTGATCGCAAGAAATCTACGGAGTGTTCCTCAGCGACCTTCACAGATTCTCTCCGCGGACGGTGGTCTCTTTCCGATCACAAGAAGTCGACGCCTCAGGTCGGCTTCCTCTACTGGTATCCACACGAACAGCGTTCCAACCACGAACGACGTGCTAGCGTCTCCTGTCCCTCCAAGGCTTTCACAAGTCTCCGTCTCTATTTCGGCAGTTTCTTGTCTGCAAACCTTTTGCAGATTCCGTTCGGCCTTTTGTGTTCTGTGTTATTTTCAAACGTAGCTCCTCCAATCCGATATAGAGGATGCTATGCGTTTTTACACTTGACCTAATTGGATTTTGGAGTTAATCTTATATTAATTCCGAATTGATACAATATCATATATTGTATAATTTTATAAGAAACTAATTAAATAAAATAATATTAAATCCGTCCCACAGATTTAATTACTTATTTATTTAACTTTAAATAAAGATGAGACTGAGTTATATTTGATTTATTCCCATAAATCAAATTTGAGATATCCTATCAATTTAAATTTCGAATTTCAAACGTGATAGAGATTTAATTTATCCTTATAAATTAAATCTTATAAATATCTCTTATATGAGATATCCTATCAATTTGAATTTCGAATTTCAAACGTGATAGAGATTTAATTTATCCTTATAAATTAAATCTTATAAATATCTCTTATATGAGATATCCTATCAATTTGAATTTCGAATTTCAAACGTGATAGAGATTTAATTTATCCTTATAAATTAAATCTTATAAATATCTCTTATATGAGATATCCTATCAATTTGAATTTCGAATTCAAACATGATAGGGATTTAATTTATCCTTATAAATTAAATCTCATATATCTCATATATATAATATATATATATATACGAATTTATATATATACGAATATAAATATAAATAAATATATATATACATTCACCTGGATCTTTCATTGAATCTGGACATCATAGCTCGTGTTGGGCTATTTTGTGTGCGACCCTGTAGGCCCATATGAAGTTGGCAGTGGGCCATTTGCTATACTAGCCCATAAGTCGCAAGCGGTCTCTAGCAAGACATAACAACTACCCAAATCATATGAGGATCGATAAACGATGTAACCTTTTATACAACCATATCATGTCCCTTCTGTCACGCGATATTTTGGTCATGGATGAGGCATGGATAATGTCATCCTCCTATTCCCGACCGTTACTTTCTCGATCCCTGAGTAGTCTGACTATAGAAATGGAACTACCTTTCCATTACAGTATGGCCATACATTTCTCAGACTCACTCATCGAGGGGCCCAGTAATATCTCTCCACGAATGTGAGGGACAAATTCCATCTTGACCATTCACATTCCTCCGCATGAAAAAACACTAAGCCCAAACATAGTCTTTATGATCACTCGGTCAAAAGTGACTTTTGACTAGGTCAAAGCTGAGCGTTTTGTCATGTAGGAATCCATGATGATCTCAGGTCAAAGGGCATATTGACATGGTTTGTATATGAGAGAAGCTTATGACGTTACCCATGCAGTTCTCTCATAGCGGGTCGGTCCAACACCCTGTACTCTTACATGTGCTTATGACTTTGATTTATATCTCTATACATCTTCAAAGTCATACTGGTCTTATTTCATCTGTGCTCCCACATAGATGATCGACCAGGGACATTTAGGATAATATCATGAATTATCCAAGGATGGTCATCATAGTAAACATGCAAATAATATGATAACTCAATTAATAAATTCATAAATCAATAATGTTCATAAGACAATGATTGGCCCCTAGGGCACGATTTCCAACAACCTCCCACTTGCACTAGGTACAATCATTAATTTGACTAATTCCCATTGACCTAACATGACGCTCATGCTTTGCCTGCACAAGCGGCTTTGTTAGAGGATCAGCAACATTATCTTCTCCTGCTACTTTGCATATTTTTATATCACCTCTATCGTTGATTTCTCTGATGAGATGAAATCGCCTGAGTATATGCTTGGTCCTTTGATGTGACCTAGGCTCTTTGGCCTGTGCAATAGCACCGCTATTGTCACAGAGCAAAGTTATTGGATCTGAGATGGTAGGTATCACCCCTAGTTCTGTGATGAACTTCCTGATCCAAACGGCTTCCTTAGCTGCATCAGATGCTGCTATATACTCAGCTTTCGTTGCAGAATCTGCTACAGTGCCCTGCTTAGAGCTCTTCCAGCTTACTGCTCCATTATTGAGGAGGAATATGTATCCAGACTGCGATTTTTGGTCGTCCTGGTCAGTTTGGAAACTCGCATCTGTGTAACCAGTTACACAGAGCTCATCATCCAATCCACCATAGACCAAGAATAAGTCCTTAGTCCTTCTTAAGTACTTAAGGATATTCTTGACAGCAGTCCAATGGCCCTCACCAGGGTCCTGTTGGTATCTGCTAGTCATACTTAAGGCAAACGAGACATCCGGTCGAGTACATAACATGGCGTACATGATAGATCCTATGGCCGAGGCATATGGAACCTTACTCATGCGACCTCGCTGATCAGATGTACTAGGACACAGATCTTTGCTGAGGTGAGTACCATGAGACATGGGTATGAAACCCCTCTTTGATTCGTGCATACTGAACCTATGCAGTATTTTGTCTATGTATGTACTCTGACTGAGTCCTAGAAGTCTTTTAGATCTATCTCTATAGATCCTGATTCCTAGGATGTAGGTGGCTTCACCCAAGTCTTTCATCGAGAAAGACTTTCCTAACCAAGACTTGACAATCTGCAAGGTAGGAATGTCATTCCCAATAAGTAGGATGTCATCGACATAGAGTACTAAAAACACAACTGTGCTCCCACTAACCTTCTTGTACACACAAGGTTCATCAATGTTTTGAAGAAATCCAAACTCTTTGATTACTTCATCAAAACGATGATTCCAACTCCGAGAGGCTTGCTTTAGTCCATAAATGGACCTTTGAAGCTTGCACACTTTACCAGAGTCCTCGGAACGCACAAACCCTTCAGGTTGTGTCATGTACACGTCCTCAAGGAGCTTTCCATTAAGGAAGGCTGTCTTGACGTCCATCTGCCATATTTCATAGTCATAATATGCTGCAATAGCAAAGAGGATTCTGATTGATTTGGCCATTGCTACTGGGGAAAAGGTCTCATCATAGTCCACACCATGAGTTTGAGTAAAACCTTTTGCAACCAGTCGTGCCTTGAAGACATTTACATTGCCATCCATGTCAGTTTTCTCTTTGAAAACCCACTTGCACCCGACGGTTTTTACACCTTCAGGCGGGTCGACTAAGGTCCAAACCTGATTGTCGTACATGGATTGCATCTCAGACTTCATGGCACTAAGCCATTTTTCGGAGTTTGGTCCCACTATAGCTTCTCGATAGGTAGTCGGCTCATTATGCTCAATGAGCAACACATCACGACTATCAGAAATCAGAAATCCATATCTCTGAGGCTGAAGTCGTGTCCTATTAGACTTTCGTGGACCTTGCGTGACTTGAGGAGTCTCAACAACTTGTTGTGAGTCTTCTCTATTTTCCATCTGCAGTTCTGTGGTGTCTTGTAGCTCTCGAACTTCTTCGAGTTGTACCTTACTCCCACTGGTTCTTTTAGAGATAAATTCTCGTTCAAGAAAGGTACCATTTCTGACAACAAACACTTTGTTATCAGCAGGGTTGTAGACGTAATATCCCTTGGTTTCCTTAGGATATCCCACAAAAAGGCATTTTGAGGATTTGGGCGCTAATTTGTCTGAGGCTTGTTGCTTAACATAGACCTCGCATCCCCAAATCTTGAGGAAAGATAAACTAGGCGTCCTCCCAGTCCATATCTCATACGGAGTCTTTTCGATTGCCTTAGATGGAACACGATTTAGTGTGAACGCAGCTGTTTCTAGGGCATAGCCCCAAAAGGAGGGTGGAAGATCTGTTCGACTCATCATGGATCGAACCATATCTAATAGTGTTCGATTTCTCCGTTCAGAAACGCCATTCCATTGTGGTGTCCCTGGAGGAGTCAATTGTGAGAGTGTCCCACAATTCCTAAGATGATCTATGAACTCTTGGCTCAAATATTCACCACCCCGATCAGATCGAAGGGCTTTAATTGTTTTGCCAAGCTGGTTTTGTACTTCATTTTGAAATATCTTGAACTTTTCAAAAGATTCAGATTTATGTTTCATTAGATAGATGTACCCATATCTGCTGAAATCATCTATGAATGTTATGAAGTACGAATAACCTCCTCTGGCATTTGTGTTCATCGGTCCACACACATCTGTATGTATGAGGCCCAATAAATCAGTGGCCCTCTCACTGTGCCCAGTGAAAGGTGACTTTGTCATCTTTCCTAACAAGCAAGACTCGCAAGTGTCATATGATTCAAAATCAAATGAGTTTAGAAATCCATCTTGATGGAGTTTGGAAATGCGTTTCTCATTTATGTGGCCCAGACGACAGTGCCAGAGGTATGTGGGATTCATATCGTTTGGTTTGACCCTTTTGGCGGTTATGTTATAGATATTTCCATGATTGGGTTGTTCCAAATTTAATATGTAATGATCAACATGCAAATCACCATGAGCATAGAAAACATCATTACGATAAATAGAACATCTACTATTCCCAGCAATGGAAGTGAAACCTTCCTTATCCAAATAAGAAAGTGAAACAATGTTACTACTTAAAGCATGAACATAATAGCAATTGTTCAAAACTAACAAAAGCCCAGTGGGCAGAACTAATTCATAAGTGCCTACAGCTAACGCAGCAACCCTTGCTCTGTTTCCAACTCGTAGGTCAACTTCACCCCTTTTCAGCTTCCTACTGTCCTTTAGTCCCTGCACATTCGTACAAATGTGAGAACCACATGCAGTATCTAATACCCATGAGGTGGAAGTAGAAAGATGAATGTCTATAACATAAATACCTGAAGCGATAGCCCCGCTATCCTTCTTGTTCTTTTTCAGATCTTCGAGGTAGAGTTTGCAATTCCTCTTCCAATGACCCGGTTCATTGCAGAAGAAGCAGACTCCTTCCTTCGGAGGCTTTGCCTTCTTTGGTGCAGGCTTGGTTTCGGGCTTGCCTGACTCTTTGGTCTTACCTGATGAGCCATGACCCTTCCCCTTGCCTTTGCCTTTCTTTTTCGTACCCTTTCCTTTCTGAACCATCAAAACACTACTGGGTTTCTTCTTAAGACTCGGCTCAGCAGTTTTAAGCATCCCATGCAGTTCAGAAATAGATTTCTCCATGTTGTTCATGTTGTAGTTCATAACAAACTGGTCATAACTTTCCGGGAGTGAGTTTAAGATCAAATCTGTAGCTAACTCCTGGCTCATGGGAAATCCAAGCCGTTCAAGGTGATCAATGTACCCTTTCATCTTTAAGACATGAGCACTGACTGATGCACCTTCAGCCATCTTGCAGGAATGTAAGGCCTTAGTGGTCTCATACCTCTCTTGCCTTGCCTGTTGCTGGAACATTTCCTTGAGATGCACAATCATCTCATAAGCCTCCATGTGTTCCAGATCTCTTTGGAGCTCCGGAACCATGGTGGCTAGCATCAAGCATCCCACATCGACAGAGTCTTCCTTATGCTTCATATAAGCATCTCTCTGAGCTCTGGGAGCATTGGCGGCTGGCTCCTCAGGAATGGGTTGATCTAGGACATGCGCCTTTCTTTCCTGCTTGAGAACAATTCTCAAGTTCCTAAACCAGTCAAGAAAGTTTGTCCCATTGAGTTTGTCCTTCTCAAGGACAGATCGCAGCGATAATGTAGCAGTATTACTAGTCGTCATGATTCTACAATTAAAATATGCAATGTAATTAGTAATCTCCCACTAAATAAACAACCCTCAATGCAATAGTTAGTGGGCTAAGATCCATATTTGGCTCAAACTTAAGTCCGCTTTGGCAGGACGCTTAGATTAAGTTATTTAGGTAGGTAACACCTTTACCAATTACATCAAATGTAACTCTTAGATATTCATGGGATCCTATCATCATATGATCTGGCATGTTATAATCCCATCTAATGCCTTGAGATCCAAAACCGTTTTGTTAATCTCAATTAAGTCAAACAATAATGAACCTATGAGAGTAGCACCATTACTCTTTGCTTATCTCCCCAAGATAACTCAAAAGCACCCACTTTGGTGGAGTCCACAATTGAGCGATCAAGGTTTTGACAAGTGTTCATAAATTGACAGCATTATGACTTAAGATTTCTTTTAGAGGGCCTAATTTAACTATCTGGTTTATAAAACGCATGTTTCTCAGTTCGTATCTCATACAAGTAATATGCATGTGCTGATCTAATCATAAGATGCATAATTCAAACGTGATACAATATGGCTCACCTATCCTAAGTCCCCTCAAGCCAATGAGAGGAGCTCTCTAGTAAGAAAAGAGAAATTACATATAGAAACCTCTTTTAACATTCGAGGGGAGTGAGATGAGAGGAGAAGGTACATTGAGAGTATATAGAGGAAGGCACGACACGCAGGCCGTATTTTTTAAAAATTACAACACTTGCAATCTAGAGCCATATTGTTCACCATACCCAAACATTCAAGAATCAATATTCAGATCTAATCGAAGGGCAAAAAAACATTTACAAAGTAACATATGTTACGGTTTGTTTCATAAATAATCACGAATCTGAATTCGGTTTTCACAAATAATCACAAATTCGAATTCGGTTTTCTTAGACCCCATCTATGCGGATTGATCAAATCAAAAAGCATCACCACCGATTTCAATTTCCTTTTAGATTCCTTTTATGTCATACACAACAAGGATTCCATATATGTCACACATACAACGCTTATTATATGATCGGCTACTAATAACATATATCATATAAATCACAAATCAAGCCTAACTTAAACACAAAACGGCATGGCTCTGATACCACTGTAAGGAATTGGAAGACACGCAGCGGAAATAAACTTTAAAAATTTTCCATTCCTTGCCAGGATCTGCCGTATGTGTTTAAGTCAAGTGGAAAGAATCATTACCCTTAGTGTTGCTCAGCGAATTTCACAGCTTCTCTACGTGGGTGGTGATCTCTTTCTGATCGCAAGAAATCTACGGAGTGTTCCTCAGCGACCTTCACAGATTCTCTCCGCGGACGGTGGTCTCTTTCCGATCACAAGAAGTCGACGCCTCAGGTCAGCTTCCTCTACTGGTATCCACACGAACAGCGTTCCAACCACGAACGACGTGCTAGCGTCTCCTGTCCCTCCAAGGCTTTCACAAGTCTCCGTCTCTATTTCGGCAGTTTCTTGTCTGCAAACCTTTTGCAGATTCCGTTCGGCCTTTTGTGTTCTGTGTTATTTTCAAACGTAGCTCCTCCAATCCGATATAGAGGATGCTATGCGTTTTTACACTTGACCTAATTGGATTTTGGAGTTAATCTTATATTAATTCCGAATTGATACAATATCATATATTGTATAATTTTATAAGAAACTAATTAAATAAAATAATATTAAATCCGTCCCACAGATTTAATTACTTATTTATTTAACTTTAAATAAAGATGAGACTGAGTTATATTTGATTTATTCCCATAAATCAAATTTGAGATATCCTATCAATTTAAATTTCGAATTTCAAACGTGATAGAGATTTAATTTATCCTTATAAATTAAATCTTATAAATATCTCTTATATGAGATATCCTATCAATTTGAATTTCGAATTTCAAACGTGATAGAGATTTAATTTATCCTTATAAATTAAATCTTATAAATATCTCTTATATGAGATATCCTATCAATTTGAATTTCGAATTTCAAACGTGATAGAGATTTAATTTATCCTTATAAATTAAATCTTATAAATATCTCTTATATGAGATATCCTATCAATTTGAATTTCGAATTCAAACATGATAGGGATTTAATTTATCCTTATAAATTAAATCTCATATATCTCATATATATAATATATATATATATATACGAATTTATATATATACGAATATAAATATAAATAAATATATATATACATTCACCTGGATCTTTCATTGAATCTGGACATCATAGCTCGTGTTGGGCTATTTTGTGTGCGACCCTGTAGGCCCATATGAAGTTGGCAGTGGGCCATTTGCTATACTAGCCCATAAGTCGCAAGCGGTCTCTAGCAAGACATAACAACTACCCAAATCATATGAGGATCGATAAACGATGTAACCTTTTATACAACCATATCATGTCCCTTCTGTCACGCGATATTTTGGTCATGGATGAGGCATGGATAATGTCATCCTCCTATTCCCGACCGTTACTTTCTCGATCCCTGAGTAGTCTGACTATAGAAATGGAACTACCTTTCCATTACAGTATGGCCATACATTTCTCAGACTCACTCATCGAGGGGCCCAGTAATATCTCTCCACGAATGTGAGGGACAAATTCCATCTTGACCATTCACATTCCTCCGCATGAAAAAACACTAAGCCCAAACATAGTCTTTATGATCACTCGGTCAAAAGTGACTTTTGACTAGGTCAAAGCTGAGCGTTTTGTCATGTAGGAATCCATGATGATCTCAGGTCAAAGGGCATATTGACATGGTTTGTATATGAGAGAAGCTTATGACGTTACCCATGCAGTTCTCTCATAGCGGGTCGGTCCAACACCCTGTACTCTTACATGTGCTTATGACTTTGATTTATATCTCTATACATCTTCAAAGTCATACTGGTCTTATTTCATCTGTGCTCCCACATAGATGATCGACCAGGGACATTTAGGATAATATCATGAATTATCCAAGGATGGTCATCATAGTAAACATGCAAATAATATGATAACTCAATTAATAAATTCATAAATCAATAATGTTCATAAGACAATGATTGGCCCCTAGGGCACGATTTCCAACACCCAAGGCCAACAAATGAGGGCGGCGTGTTCCTTTTGAACCTGATGATTGGGTGTGGGTGCATATGATGGAAGAAGATTTCCAGCTCGACGAAAGTCCCAGCTGGCCGCAAGGGGAGATGGTCCCTCTCAAGTTGTTGTTGAATGAATTCATGCTAACGCTTACAACGTTGACTTACCTAGTGGGTATAGTGCGAGTGGAACCTTTATTGCCTGTGAAACGAGAGCATCTGCCAAGTTTTTATAGAATTGATGGCTATTTGTTTGTCCAAAGAAAATAGATCGCGTGCGCCTCAGCGTGCTTTGCGGGAATTACTTGTGAGAGGAGCCCGCGACTCTGTTGGGAAGAAGGCTTTGGATGCTTCGCACGAACATTTCCTTTGGCCTCAAGTGGAACGCGATGCGGAAAGAATACGCTCCAAATGCATGATGTGACAAGTAAAAAGGCCAAGTCCAGGGTCTCGCCGCAGGGCTTGGACACCCCATGGCCTGTGCCAAGTGGGCATCGGGTAGATAACCAACGGACTTCGGTTAGGGCTTCCCCAGGTCAGAAATGGGGGCCGATTCAGTATTTGCGGTTGCTGATAGGCTCCCGCAAAGTGGCGCACTCCATTGCATCTCATAGAACTGTTGGGGCGCCTCTGATAGGGACACAGAGTTTTCGAGTCATCTTTGGGGAGCCTTGTGGGGAAAGCTTGGTACTAAGTTGTTACTTTCTACTGCATGCCACCAACAGACTTAAGTTGTTCCTGGAACCTCGTCTCGATTGCTCAAAGTTGTGGTTCGGAGGAATTTGAAAAGCTGGGAAGATTGCCTCCCCTCCGTTCAATTCGCCCGCGACAGGAGTGCGCACTCATCTTCTGGTTATTCTCGTCTTGAGATTGTGTGCGGTCTGGCTCCTCTAACTCCTTGATATCGATTACCGTTACCCACTGATGGGACCAAGTCTTACTTTGAAAAGGAAGCAAGGCTGCGGCAGTAAAGCAACTTCAGGAACAAGTGCGACAACGAATGGAGAGGGAAAATGAGCAGTATGCACCCAAGGCCAACAAATGAGGGCGGCGTGTTCCTTTTGAACCTGATGATTGGGTGTGGGTGCATATGATGGAAGAAGATTTCCAGCTCGACGAAAGTCCCAGTTGGCCGCAAGGGGAGATGGTCCCTCTCAAGTTGTTGTTGAATGAATTCATGCTAACGCTTACAACGTTGACTTACCTAGTGGGTATAGTGCGAGTGGAACCTTTATTGCCTGTGAAACGAGAGCATCTGCCAAGTTTTTATAGAATTGATGGCTATTTGTTTGTCCAAAGAAAATAGATCGCGTGCGCCTCAGCGTGCTTTGCGGGAATTACTTGTGAGAGGAGCCCGCGACTCTGTTGGGAAGAAGGCTTTGGATGCTTCGCACGAACATTTCCTTTGGCCTCAAGTGGAACGCGATGCGGAAAGAATACGCTCCAAATGCATGATGTGACAAGTAAAAAGGCCAAGTCCAGGGTCTCGCCGCAGGGCTTGGACACCCCATGGCCTGTGCCAAGTGGGCATCGGGTAGATAACCAACGGACTTCGGTTAGGGCTTCCCCAGGTCAGAAATGGGGGCCGATTCAGTATTTGCGGTTGCTGATAGGCTCCCGCAAAGTGGCGCACTCCATTGCATCTCATAGAACTGTTGGGGCGCCTCTGATAGGGACACAGAGTTTTCGAGTCATCTTTGGGGAGCCTTGTGGGGAAAGCTTGGTACTAAGTTGTTACTTTCTACTGCATGCCACCAACAGACTTAAGTTGTTCCTGGAACCTCGTCTCGATTGCTCAAAGTTGTGGTTCGGAGGAATTTGAAAAGCTGGGAAGATTGCCTCCCCTCCGTTCAATTCGCCCGCGACAGGAGTGCGCACTCATCTTCTGGCTATTCTCGTCTTGAGATTGTGTGCGGTCTGGCTCCTCTAACTCCTTGATATCGATTACCGTTACCCACTGATGGGACCAAGTCTTACTTTGAAAAGGAAGCAAGGCTGCGGCAGTAAAGCAACTTCAGGAACAAGTGCGACAACGAATGGAGAGGGAAAATGAGCAGTATGCACCCAAGGCCAACAAATGAGGGCGGCGTGTTCCTTTTGAACCTGATGATTGGGTGTGGGTGCATATGATGGAAGAAGATTTCCAGCTCGACGAAAGTCCCAGTTGGCCGCAAGGGGAGATGGTCCCTCTCAAGTTGTTGTTGAATGAATTCATGCTAACGCTTACAACGTTGACTTACCTAGTGGGTATAGTGCGAGTGGAACCTTTATTGCCTGTGAAACGAGAGCATCTGCCAAGTTTTTATAGAATTGATGGCTATTTGTTTGTCCAAAGAAAATAGATCGCGTGCGCCTCAGCGTGCTTTGCGGGAATTACTTGTGAGAGGAGCCCGCGACTCTGTTGGGAAGAAGGCTTTGGATGCTTCGCACGAACATTTCCTTTGGCCTCAAGTGGAACGCGATGCGGAAAGAATACGCTCCAAATGCATGATGTGACAAGTAAAAAGGCCAAGTCCAGGGTCTCGCCGCAGGGCTTGGACACCCCATGGCCTGTGCCAAGTGGGCATCGGGTAGATAACCAACGGACTTCGGTTAGGGCTTCCCCAGGTCAGAAATGGGGGCCGATTCAGTATTTGCGGTTGCTGATAGGCTCCCGCAAAGTGGCGCACTCCATTGCATCTCATAGAACTGTTGGGGCGCCTCTGATAGGGACACAGAGTTTTCGAGTCATCTTTGGGGAGCCTTGTGGGGAAAGCTTGGTACTAAGTTGTTACTTTCTACTGCATGCCACCAACAGACTTAAGTTGTTCCTGGAACCTCGTCTCGATTGCTCAAAGTTGTGGTTCGGAGGAATTTGAAAAGCTGGGAAGATTGCCTCCCCTCCGTTCAATTCGCCCGCGACAGGAGTGCGCACTCATCTTCTGGCTATTCTCGTCTTGAGATTGTGTGCGGTCTGGCTCCTCTAACTCCTTGATATCGATTACCGTTACCCACTGATGGGACCAAGTCTTACTTTGAAAAGGAAGCAAGGCTGCGGCAGTAAAGCAACTTCAGGAACAAGTGCGACAACGAATGGAGAGGGAAAATGAGCAGTATGCACCCAAGGCCAACAAATGAGGGCGGCGTGTTCCTTTTGAACCTGATGATTGGGTGTGGGTGCATATGATGGAAGAAGATTTCCAGCTCGACGAAAGTCCCAGTTGGCCGCAAGGGGAGATGGTCCCTCTCAAGTTGTTGTTGAATGAATTCATGCTAACGCTTACAACGTTGACTTACCTAGTGGGTATAGTGCGAGTGGAACCTTTATTGCCTGTGAAACGAGAGCATCTGCCAAGTTTTTATAGAATTGATGGCTATTTGTTTGTCCAAAGAAAATAGATCGCGTGCGCCTCAGCGTGCTTTGCGGGAATTACTTGTGAGAGGAGCCCGCGACTCTGTTGGGAAGAAGGCTTTGGATGCTTCGCACGAACATTTCCTTTGGCCTCAAGTGGAACGCGATGCGGAAAGAATACGCTCCAAATGCATGATGTGACAAGTAAAAAGGCCAAGTCCAGGGTCTCGCCGCAGGGCTTGGACACCCCATGGCCTGTGCCAAGTGGGCATCGGGTAGATAACCAACGGACTTCGGTTAGGGCTTCCCCAGGTCAGAAATGGGGGCCGATTCAGTATTTGCGGTTGCTGATAGGCTCCCGCAAAGTGGCGCACTCCATTGCATCTCATAGAACTGTTGGGGCGCCTCTGATAGGGACACAGAGTTTTCGAGTCATCTTTGGGGAGCCTTGTGGGGAAAGCTTGGTACTAAGTTGTTACTTTCTACTGCATGCCACCAACAGACTTAAGTTGTTCCTGGAACCTCGTCTCGATTGCTCAAAGTTGTGGTTCGGAGGAATTTGAAAAGCTGGGAAGATTGCCTCCCCTCCGTTCAATTCGCCCGCGACAGGAGTGCGCACTCATCTTCTGGCTATTCTCGTCTTGAGATTGTGTGCGGTCTGGCTCCTCTAACTCCTTGATATCGATTACCGTTACCCACTGATGGGACCAAGTCTTACTTTGAAAAGGAAGCAAGGCTGCGGCAGTAAAGCAACTTCAGGAACAAGTGCGACAACGAATGGAGAGGGAAAATGAGCAGTATGCACCCAAGGCCAACAAATGAGGGCGGCGTGTTCCTTTTGAACCTGATGATTGGGTGTGGGTGCATATGATGGAAGAAGATTTCCAGCTCGACGAAAGTCCCAGTTGGCCGCAAGGGGAGATGGTCCCTCTCAAGTTGTTGTTGAATGAATTCATGCTAACGCTTACAACGTTGACTTACCTAGTGGGTATAGTGCGAGTGGAACCTTTATTGCCTGTGAAACGAGAGCATCTGCCAAGTTTTTATAGAATTGATGGCTATTTGTTTGTCCAAAGAAAATAGATCGCGTGCGCCTCAGCGTGCTTTGCGGGAATTACTTGTGAGAGGAGCCCGCGACTCTGTTGGGAAGAAGGCTTTGGATGCTTCGCACGAACATTTCCTTTGGCCTCAAGTGGAACGCGATGCGGAAAGAATACGCTCCAAATGCATGATGTGACAAGTAAAAAGGCCAAGTCCAGGGTCTCGCCGCAGGGCTTGGACACCCCATGGCCTGTGCCAAGTGGGCATCGGGTAGATAACCAACGGACTTCGGTTAGGGCTTCCCCAGGTCAGAAATGGGGGCCGATTCAGTATTTGCGGTTGCTGATAGGCTCCCGCAAAGTGGCGCACTCCATTGCATCTCATAGAACTGTTGGGGCGCCTCTGATAGGGACACAGAGTTTTCGAGTCATCTTTGGGGAGCCTTGTGGGGAAAGCTTGGTACTAAGTTGTTACTTTCTACTGCATGCCACCAACAGACTTAAGTTGTTCCTGGAACCTCGTCTCGATTGCTCAAAGTTGTGGTTCGGAGGAATTTGAAAAGCTGGGAAGATTGCCTCCCCTCCGTTCAATTCGCCCGCGACAGGAGTGCGCACTCATCTTCTGGCTATTCTCGTCTTGAGATTGTGTGCGGTCTGGCTCCTCTAACTCCTTGATATCGATTACCGTTACCCACTGATGGGACCAAGTCTTACTTTGAAAAGGAAGCAAGGCTGCGGCAGTAAAGCAACTTCAGGAACAAGTGCGACAACGAATGGAGAGGGAAAATGAGCAGTATGCACCCAAGGCCAACAAATGAGGGCGGCGTGTTCCTTTTGAACCTGATGATTGGGTGTGGGTGCATATGATGGAAGAAGATTTCCAGCTCGACGAAAGTCCCAGTTGGCCGCAAGGGGAGATGGTCCCTCTCAAGTTGTTGTTGAATGAATTCATGCTAACGCTTACAACGTTGACTTACCTAGTGGGTATAGTGCGAGTGGAACCTTTATTGCCTGTGAAACGAGAGCATCTGCCAAGTTTTTATAGAATTGATGGCTATTTGTTTGTCCAAAGAAAATAGATCGCGTGCGCCTCAGCGTGCTTTGCGGGAATTACTTGTGAGAGGAGCCCGCGACTCTGTTGGGAAGAAGGCTTTGGATGCTTCGCACGAACATTTCCTTTGGCCTCAAGTGGAACGCGATGCGGAAAGAATACGCTCCAAATGCATGATGTGACAAGTAAAAAGGCCAAGTCCAGGGTCTCGCCGCAGGGCTTGGACACCCCATGGCCTGTGCCAAGTGGGCATCGGGTAGATAACCAACGGACTTCGGTTAGGGCTTCCCCAGGTCAGAAATGGGGGCCGATTCAGTATTTGCGGTTGCTGATAGGCTCCCGCAAAGTGGCGCACTCCATTGCATCTCATAGAACTGTTGGGGCGCCTCTGATAGGGACACAGAGTTTTCGAGTCATCTTTGGGGAGCCTTGTGGGGAAAGCTTGGTACTAAGTTGTTACTTTCTACTGCATGCCACCAACAGACTTAAGTTGTTCCTGGAACCTCATCTCGATTGCTCAAAGTTGTGGTTCGGAGGAATTTGAAAAGCTGGGAAGATTGCCTCCCCTCCGTTCAATTCGCCCGCGACAGGAGTGCGCACTCATCTTCTGGTTATTCTCGTCTTGAGATTGTGTGCGGTCTGGCTCCTCTAACTCCTTGATATCGATTACCGTTACCCACTGATGGGACCAAGTCTTACTTTGAAAAGGAAGCAAGGCTGCGGCAGTAAAGCAACTTCAGGAACAAGTGCGACAACGAATGGAGAGGGAAAATGAGCAGTATGCACCCAAGGCCAACAAATGAGGGCGGCGTGTTCCTTTTGAACCTGATGATTGGGTGTGGGTGCATATGATGGAAGAAGATTTCCAGCTCGACGAAAGTCCCAGTTGGCCGCAAGGGGAGATGGTCCCTCTCAAGTTGTTGTTGAATGAATTCATGCTAACGCTTACAACGTTGACTTACCTAGTGGGTATAGTGCGAGTGGAACCTTTATTGCCTGTGAAACGAGAGCATCTGCCAAGTTTTTATAGAATTGATGGCTATTTGTTTGTCCAAAGAAAATAGATCGCGTGCGCCTCAGCGTGCTTTGCGGGAATTACTTGTGAGAGGAGCCCGCGACTCTGTTGGGAAGAAGGCTTTGGATGCTTCGCACGAACATTTCCTTTGGCCTCAAGTGGAACGCGATGCGGAAAGAATACGCTCCAAATGCATGATGTGACAAGTAAAAAGGCCAAGTCCAGGGTCTCGCCGCAGGGCTTGGACACCCCATGGCCTGTGCCAAGTGGGCATCGGGTAGATAACCAACGGACTTCGGTTAGGGCTTCCCCAGGTCAGAAATGGGGGCCGATTCAGTATTTGCGGTTGCTGATAGGCTCCCGCAAAGTGGCGCACTCCATTGCATCTCATAGAACTGTTGGGGCGCCTCTGATAGGGACACAGAGTTTTCGAGTCATCTTTGGGGAGCCTTGTGGGGAAAGCTTGGTACTAAGTTGTTACTTTCTACTGCATGCCACCAACAGACTTAAGTTGTTCCTGGAACCTCGTCTCGATTGCTCAAAGTTGTGGTTCGGAGGAATTTGAAAAGCTGGGAAGATTGCCTCCCCTCCGTTCAATTCGCCCGCGACAGGAGTGCGCACTCATCTTCTGGCTATTCTCGTCTTGAGATTGTGTGCGGTCTGGCTCCTCTAACTCCTTGATATCGATTACCGTTACCCACTGATGGGACCAAGTCTTACTTTGAAAAGGAAGCAAGGCTGCGGCAGTAAAGCAACTTCAGGAACAAGTGCGACAACGAATGGAGAGGGAAAATGAGCAGTATGCACCCAAGGCCAACAAATGAGGGCGGCGTGTTCCTTTTGAACCTGATGATTGGGTGTGGGTGCATATGATGGAAGAAGATTTCCAGCTCGACGAAAGTCCCAGTTGGCCGCAAGGGGAGATGGTCCCTCTCAAGTTGTTGTTGAATGAATTCATGCTAACGCTTACAACGTTGACTTACCTAGTGGGTATAGTGCGAGTGGAACCTTTATTGCCTGTGAAACGAGAGCATCTGCCAAGTTTTTATAGAATTGATGGCTATTTGTTTGTCCAAAGAAAATAGATCGCGTGCGCCTCAGCGTGCTTTGCGGGAATTACTTGTGAGAGGAGCCCGCGACTCTGTTGGGAAGAAGGCTTTGGATGCTTCGCACGAACATTTCCTTTGGCCTCAAGTGGAACGCGATGCGGAAAGAATACGCTCCAAATGCATGATGTGACAAGTAAAAAGGCCAAGTCCAGGGTCTCGCCGCAGGGCTTGGACACCCCATGGCCTGTGCCAAGTGGGCATCGGGTAGATAACCAACGGACTTCGGTTAGGGCTTCCCCAGGTCAGAAATGGGGGCCGATTCAGTATTTGCGGTTGCTGATAGGCTCCCGCAAAGTGGCGCACTCCATTGCATCTCATAGAACTGTTGGGGCGCCTCTGATAGGGACACAGAGTTTTCGAGTCATCTTTGGGGAGCCTTGTGGGGAAAGCTTGGTACTAAGTTGTTACTTTCTACTGCATGCCACCAACAGACTTAAGTTGTTCCTGGAACCTCGTCTCGATTGCTCAAAGTTGTGGTTCGGAGGAATTTGAAAAGCTGGGAAGATTGCCTCCCCTCCGTTCAATTCGCCCGCGACAGGAGTGCGCACTCATCTTCTGGCTATTCTCGTCTTGAGATTGTGTGCGGTCTGGCTCCTCTAACTCCTTGATATCGATTACCGTTACCCACTGATGGGACCAAGTCTTACTTTGAAAAGGAAGCAAGGCTGCGGCAGTAAAGCAACTTCAGGAACAAGTGCGACAACGAATGGAGAGGGAAAATGAGCAGTATGCACCCAAGGCCAACAAATGAGGGCGGCGTGTTCCTTTTGAACCTGATGATTGGGTGTGGGTGCATATGATGGAAGAAGATTTCCAGCTCGACGAAAGTCCCAGTTGGCCGCAAGGGGAGATGGTCCCTCTCAAGTTGTTGTTGAATGAATTCATGCTAACGCTTACAACGTTGACTTACCTAGTGGGTATAGTGCGAGTGGAACCTTTATTGCCTGTGAAACGAGAGCATCTGCCAAGTTTTTATAGAATTGATGGCTATTTGTTTGTCCAAAGAAAATAGATCGCGTGCGCCTCAGCGTGCTTTGCGGGAATTACTTGTGAGAGGAGCCCGCGACTCTGTTGGGAAGAAGGCTTTGGATGCTTCGCACGAACATTTCCTTTGGCCTCAAGTGGAACGCGATGCGGAAAGAATACGCTCCAAATGCATGATGTGACAAGTAAAAAGGCCAAGTCCAGGGTCTCACCGCAGGGCTTGGACACCCCATGGCCTGTGCCAAGTGGGCATCGGGTAGATAACCAACGGACTTCGGTTAGGGCTTCCCCAGGTCAGAAATGGGGGCCGATTCAGTATTTGCGGTTGCTGATAGGCTCCCGCAAAGTGGCGCACTCCATTGCATCTCATAGAACTGTTGGGGCGCCTCTGATAGGGACACAGAGTTTTCGAGTCATCTTTGGGGAGCCTTGTGGGGAAAGCTTGGTACTAAGTTGTTACTTTCTACTGCATGCCACCAACAGACTTAAGTTGTTCCTGGAACCTCGTCTCGATTGCTCAAAGTTGTGGTTCGGAGGAATTTGAAAAGCTGGGAAGATTGCCTCCCCTCCGTTCAATTCGCCCGCGACAGGAGTGCGCACTCATCTTCTGGTTATTCTCGTCTTGAGATTGTGTGCGGTCTGGCTCCTCTAACTCCTTGATATCGATTACCGTTACCCACTGATGGGACCAAGTCTTACTTTGAAAAGGAAGCAAGGCTGCGGCAGTAAAGCAACTTCAGGAACAAGTGCGACAACGAATGGAGAGGGAAAATGAGCAGTATGCACCCAAGGCCAACAAATGAGGGCGGCGTGTTCCTTTTGAACCTGATGATTGGGTGTGGGTGCATATGATGGAAGAAGATTTCCAGCTCGACGAAAGTCCCAGTTGGCCGCAAGGGGAGATGGTCCCTCTCAAGTTGTTGTTGAATGAATTCATGCTAACGCTTACAACGTTGACTTACCTAGTGGGTATAGTGCGAGTGGAACCTTTATTGCCTGTGAAACGAGAGCATCTGCCAAGTTTTTATAGAATTGATGGCTATTTGTTTGTCCAAAGAAAATAGATCGCGTGCGCCTCAGCGTGCTTTGCGGGAATTACTTGTGAGAGGAGCCCGCGACTCTGTTGGGAAGAAGGCTTTGGATGCTTCGCACGAACATTTCCTTTGGCCTCAAGTGGAACGCGATGCGGAAAGAATACGCTCCAAATGCATGATGTGACAAGTAAAAAGGCCAAGTCCAGGGTCTCGCCGCAGGGCTTGGACACCCCATGGCCTGTGCCAAGTGGGCATCGGGTAGATAACCAACGGACTTCGGTTAGGGCTTCCCCAGGTCAGAAATGGGGGCCGATTCAGTATTTGCGGTTGCTGATAGGCTCCCGCAAAGTGGCGCACTCCATTGCATCTCATAGAACTGTTGGGGCGCCTCTGATAGGGACACAGAGTTTTCGAGTCATCTTTGGGGAGCCTTGTGGGGAAAGCTTGGTACTAAGTTGTTACTTTCTACTGCATGCCACCAACAGACTTAAGTTGTTCCTGGAACCTCGTCTCGATTGCTCAAAGTTGTGGTTCGGAGGAATTTGAAAAGCTGGGAAGATTGCCTCCCCTCCGTTCAATTCGCCCGCGACAGGAGTGCGCACTCATCTTCTGGTTATTCTCGTCTTGAGATTGTGTGCGGTCTGGCTCCTCTAACTCCTTGATATCGATTACCGTTACCCACTGATGGGACCAAGTCTTACTTTGAAAAGGAAGCAAGGCTGCGGCAGTAAAGCAACTTCAGGAACAAGTGCGACAACGAATGGAGAGGGAAAATGAGCAGTATGCACCCAAGGCCAACAAATGAGGGCGGCGTGTTCCTTTTGAACCTGATGATTGGGTGTGGGTGCATATGATGGAAGAAGATTTCCAGCTCGACGAAAGTCCCAGTTGGCCGCAAGGGGAGATGGTCCCTCTCAAGTTGTTGTTGAATGAATTCATGCTAACGCTTACAACGTTGACTTACCTAGTGGGTATAGTGCGAGTGGAACCTTTATTGCCTGTGAAACGAGAGCATCTGCCAAGTTTTTATAGAATTGATGGCTATTTGTTTGTCCAAAGAAAATAGATCGCGTGCGCCTCAGCGTGCTTTGCGGGAATTACTTGTGAGAGGAGCCCGCGACTCTGTTGGGAAGAAGGCTTTGGATGCTTCGCACGAACATTTCCTTTGGCCTCAAGTGGAACGCGATGCGGAAAGAATACGCTCCAAATGCATGATGTGACAAGTAAAAAGGCCAAGTCCAGGGTCTCGCCGCAGGGCTTGGACACCCCATGGCCTGTGCCAAGTGGGCATCGGGTAGATAACCAACGGACTTCGGTTAGGGCTTCCCCAGGTCAGAAATGGGGGCCGATTCAGTATTTGCGGTTGCTGATAGGCTCCCGCAAAGTGGCGCACTCCATTGCATCTCATAGAACTGTTGGGGCGCCTCTGATAGGGACACAGAGTTTTCGAGTCATCTTTGGGGAGCCTTGTGGGGAAAGCTTGGTACTAAGTTGTTACTTTCTACTGCATGCCACCAACAGACTTAAGTTGTTCCTGGAACCTCGTCTCGATTGCTCAAAGTTGTGGTTCGGAGGAATTTGAAAAGCTGGGAAGATTGCCTCCCCTCCGTTCAATTCGCCCGCGACAGGAGTGCGCACTCATCTTCTGGCTATTCTCGTCTTGAGATTGTGTGCGGTCTGGCTCCTCTAACTCCTTGATATCGATTACCGTTACCCACTGATGGGACCAAGTCTTACTTTGAAAAGGAAGCAAGGCTGCGGCAGTAAAGCAACTTCAGGAACAAGTGCGACAACGAATGGAGAGGGAAAATGAGCAGTATGCACCCAAGGCCAACAAATGAGGGCGGCGTGTTCCTTTTGAACCTGATGATTGGGTGTGGGTGCATATGATGGAAGAAGATTTCCAGCTCGACGAAAGTCCCAGTTGGCCGCAAGGGGAGATGGTCCCTCTCAAGTTGTTGTTGAATGAATTCATGCTAACGCTTACAACGTTGACTTACCTA
Source organism: Leucaena leucocephala (assembly GCA_037074615.1). NCBI lineage: Eukaryota > Viridiplantae > Streptophyta > Magnoliopsida > Fabales > Fabaceae > Leucaena > Leucaena leucocephala. The sequence goes on along the minus strand of JAYWLJ010000184.1, from coordinate 35,814 downwards.
GTGGGTATAGTGCGAGTGGAACCTTTATTGCCTGTGAAACGAGAGCATCTGCCAAGTTTTTATAGAATTGATGGCTATTTGTTTGTCCAAAGAAAATAGATCGCGTGCGCCTCAGCGTGCTTTGCGGGAATTACTTGTGAGAGGAGCCCGCGACTCTGTTGGGAAGAAGGCTTTGGATGCTTCGCACGAACATTTCCTTTGGCCTCAAGTGGAACGCGATGCGGAAAGAATACGCTCCAAATGCATGATGTGACAAGTAAAAAGGCCAAGTCCAGGGTCTCGCCGCAGGGCTTGGACACCCCATGGCCTGTGCCAAGTGGGCATCGGGTAGATAACCAACGGACTTCGGTTAGGGCTTCCCCAGGTCAGAAATGGGGGCCGATTCAGTATTTGCGGTTGCTGATAGGCTCCCGCAAAGTGGCGCACTCCATTGCATCTCATAGAACTGTTGGGGCGCCTCTGATAGGGACACAGAGTTTTCGAGTCATCTTTGGGGAGCCTTGTGGGGAAAGCTTGGTACTAAGTTGTTACTTTCTACTGCATGCCACCAACAGACTTAAGTTGTTCCTGGAACCTCGTCTCGATTGCTCAAAGTTGTGGTTCGGAGGAATTTGAAAAGCTGGGAAGATTGCCTCCCCTCCGTTCAATTCGCCCGCGACAGGAGTGCGCACTCATCTTCTGGCTATTCTCGTCTTGAGATTGTGTGCGGTCTGGCTCCTCTAACTCCTTGATATCGATTACCGTTACCCACTGATGGGACCAAGTCTTACTTTGAAAAGGAAGCAAGGCTGCGGCAGTAAAGCAACTTCAGGAACAAGTGCGACAACGAATGGAGAGGGAAAATGAGCAGTATGCACCCAAGGCCAACAAATGAGGGCGGCGTGTTCCTTTTGAACCTGATGATTGGGTGTGGGTGCATATGATGGAAGAAGATTTCCAGCTCGACGAAAGTCCCAGTTGGCCGCAAGGGGAGATGGTCCCTCTCAAGTTGTTGTTGAATGAATTCATGCTAACGCTTACAACGTTGACTTACCTAGTGGGTATAGTGCGAGTGGAACCTTTATTGCCTGTGAAACGAGAGCATCTGCCAAGTTTTTATAGAATTGATGGCTATTTGTTTGTCCAAAGAAAATAGATCGCGTGCGCCTCAGCGTGCTTTGCGGGAATTACTTGTGAGAGGAGCCCGCGACTCTGTTGGGAAGAAGGCTTTGGATGCTTCGCACGAACATTTCCTTTGGCCTCAAGTGGAACGCGATGCGGAAAGAATACGCTCCAAATGCATGATGTGACAAGTAAAAAGGCCAAGTCCAGGGTCTCGCCGCAGGGCTTGGACACCCCATGGCCTGTGCCAAGTGGGCATCGGGTAGATAACCAACGGACTTCGGTTAGGGCTTCCCCAGGTCAGAAATGGGGGCCGATTCAGTATTTGCGGTTGCTGATAGGCTCCCGCAAAGTGGCGCACTCCATTGCATCTCATAGAACTGTTGGGGCGCCTCTGATAGGGACACAGAGTTTTCGAGTCATCTTTGGGGAGCCTTGTGGGGAAAGCTTGGTACTAAGTTGTTACTTTCTACTGCATGCCACCAACAGACTTAAGTTGTTCCTGGAACCTCGTCTCGATTGCTCAAAGTTGTGGTTCGGAGGAATTTGAAAAGCTGGGAAGATTGCCTCCCCTCCGTTCAATTCGCCCGCGACAGGAGTGCGCACTCATCTTCTGGCTATTCTCGTCTTGAGATTGTGTGCGGTCTGGCTCCTCTAACTCCTTGATATCGATTACCGTTACCCACTGATGGGACCAAGTCTTACTTTGAAAAGGAAGCAAGGCTGCGGCAGTAAAGCAACTTCAGGAACAAGTGCGACAACGAATGGAGAGGGAAAATGAGCAGTATGCACCCAAGGCCAACAAATGAGGGCGGCGTGTTCCTTTTGAACCTGATGATTGGGTGTGGGTGCATATGATGGAAGAAGATTTCCAGCTCGACGAAAGTCCCAGTTGGCCGCAAGGGGAGATGGTCCCTCTCAAGTTGTTGTTGAATGAATTCATGCTAACGCTTACAACGTTGACTTACCTAGTGGGTATAGTGCGAGTGGAACCTTTATTGCCTGTGAAACGAGAGCATCTGCCAAGTTTTTATAGAATTGATGGCTATTTGTTTGTCCAAAGAAAATAGATCGCGTGCGCCTCAGCGTGCTTTGCGGGAATTACTTGTGAGAGGAGCCCGCGACTCTGTTGGGAAGAAGGCTTTGGATGCTTCGCACGAACATTTCCTTTGGCCTCAAGTGGAACGCGATGCGGAAAGAATACGCTCCAAATGCATGATGTGACAAGTAAAAAGGCCAAGTCCAGGGTCTCGCCGCAGGGCTTGGACACCCCATGGCCTGTGCCAAGTGGGCATCGGGTAGATAACCAACGGACTTCGGTTAGGGCTTCCCCAGGTCAGAAATGGGGGCCGATTCAGTATTTGCGGTTGCTGATAGGCTCCCGCAAAGTGGCGCACTCCATTGCATCTCATAGAACTGTTGGGGCGCCTCTGATAGGGACACAGAGTTTTCGAGTCATCTTTGGGGAGCCTTGTGGGGAAAGCTTGGTACTAAGTTGTTACTTTCTACTGCATGCCACCAACAGACTTAAGTTGTTCCTGGAACCTCGTCTCGATTGCTCAAAGTTGTGGTTCGGAGGAATTTGAAAAGCTGGGAAGATTGCCTCCCCTCCGTTCAATTCGCCCGCGACAGGAGTGCGCACTCATCTTCTGGCTATTCTCGTCTTGAGATTGTGTGCGGTCTGGCTCCTCTAACTCCTTGATATCGATTACCGTTACCCACTGATGGGACCAAGTCTTACTTTGAAAAGGAAGCAAGGCTGCGGCAGTAAAGCAACTTCAGGAACAAGTGCGACAACGAATGGAGAGGGAAAATGAGCAGTATGCACCCAAGGCCAACAAATGAGGGCGGCGTGTTCCTTTTGAACCTGATGATTGGGTGTGGGTGCATATGATGGAAGAACATTTCCAGCTCGACGAAAGTCCCAGTTGGCCGCAAGGGGAGATGGTCCCTCTCAAGTTGTTGTTGAATGAATTCATGCTAACGCTTACAACGTTGACTTACCTAGTGGGTATAGTGCGAGTGGAACCTTTATTGCCTGTGAAACGAGAGCATCTGCCAAGTTTTTATAGAATTGATGGCTATTTGTTTGTCCAAAGAAAATAGATCGCGTGCGCCTCAGCGTGCTTTGCGGGAATTACTTGTGAGAGGAGCCCGCGACTCTGTTGGGAAGAAGGCTTTGGATGCTTCGCACGAACATTTCCTTTGGCCTCAAGTGGAACGCGATGCGGAAAGAATACGCTCCAAATGCATGATGTGACAAGTAAAAAGGCCAAGTCCAGGGTCTCGCCGCAGGGCTTGGACACCCCATGGCCTGTGCCAAGTGGGCATCGGGTAGATAACCAACGGACTTCGGTTAGGGCTTCCCCAGGTCAGAAATGGGGGCCGATTCAGTATTTGCGGTTGCTGATAGGCTCCCGCAAAGTGGCGCACTCCATTGCATCTCATAGAACTGTTGGGGCGCCTCTGATAGGGACACAGAGTTTTCGAGTCATCTTTGGGGAGCCTTGTGGGGAAAGCTTGGTACTAAGTTGTTACTTTCTACTGCATGCCACCAACAGACTTAAGTTGTTCCTGGAACCTCGTCTCGATTGCTCAAAGTTGTGGTTCGGAGGAATTTGAAAAGCTGGGAAGATTGCCTCCCCTCCGTTCAATTCGCCCGCGACAGGAGTGCGCACTCATCTTCTGGCTATTCTCGTCTTGAGATTGTGTGCGGTCTGGCTCCTCTAACTCCTTGATATCGATTACCGTTACCCACTGATGGGACCAAGTCTTACTTTGAAAAGGAAGCAAGGCTGCGGCAGTAAAGCAACTTCAGGAACAAGTGCGACAACGAATGGAGAGGGAAAATGAGCAGTATGCACCCAAGGCCAACAAATGAGGGCGGCGTGTTCCTTTTGAACCTGATGATTGGGTGTGGGTGCATATGATGGAAGAAGATTTCCAGCTCGACGAAAGTCCCAGTTGGCCGCAAGGGGAGATGGTCCCTCTCAAGTTGTTGTTGAATGAATTCATGCTAACGCTTACAACGTTGACTTACCTAGTGGGTATAGTGCGAGTGGAACCTTTATTGCCTGTGAAACGAGAGCATCTGCCAAGTTTTTATAGAATTGATGGCTATTTGTTTGTCCAAAGAAAATAGATCGCGTGCGCCTCAGCGTGCTTTGCGGGAATTACTTGTGAGAGGAGCCCGCGACTCTGTTGGGAAGAAGGCTTTGGATGCTTCGCACGAACATTTCCTTTGGCCTCAAGTGGAACGCGATGCGGAAAGAATACGCTCCAAATGCATGATGTGACAAGTAAAAAGGCCAAGTCCAGGGTCTCGCCGCAGGGCTTGGACACCCCATGGCCTGTGCCAAGTGGGCATCGGGTAGATAACCAACGGACTTCGGTTAGGGCTTCCCCAGGTCAGAAATGGGGGCCGATTCAGTATTTGCGGTTGCTGATAGGCTCCCGCAAAGTGGCGCACTCCATTGCATCTCATAGAACTGTTGGGGCGCCTCTGATAGGGACACAGAGTTTTCGAGTCATCTTTGGGGAGCCTTGTGGGGAAAGCTTGGTACTAAGTTGTTACTTTCTACTGCATGCCACCAACAGACTTAAGTTGTTCCTGGAACCTCGTCTCGATTGCTCAAAGTTGTGGTTCGGAGGAATTTGAAAAGCTGGGAAGATTGCCTCCCCTCCGTTCAATTCGCCCGCGACAGGAGTGCGCACTCATCTTCTGGCTATTCTCGTCTTGAGATTGTGTGCGGTCTGGCTCCTCTAACTCCTTGATATCGATTACCGTTACCCACTGATGGGACCAAGTCTTACTTTGAAAAGGAAGCAAGGCTGCGGCAGTAAAGCAACTTCAGGAACAAGTGCGACAACGAATGGAGAGGGAAAATGAGCAGTATGCACCCAAGGCCAACAAATGAGGGCGGCGTGTTCCTTTTGAACCTGATGATTGGGTGTGGGTGCATATGATGGAAGAAGATTTCCAGCTCGACGAAAGTCCCAGTTGGCCGCAAGGGGAGATGGTCCCTCTCAAGTTGTTGTTGAATGAATTCATGCTAACGCTTACAACGTTGACTTACCTAGTGGGTATAGTGCGAGTGGAACCTTTATTGCCTGTGAAACGAGAGCATCTGCCAAGTTTTTATAGAATTGATGGCTATTTGTTTGTCCAAAGAAAATAGATCGCGTGCGCCTCAGCGTGCTTTGCGGGAATTACTTGTGAGAGGAGCCCGCGACTCTGTTGGGAAGAAGGCTTTGGATGCTTCGCACGAACATTTCCTTTGGCCTCAAGTGGAACGCGATGCGGAAAGAATACGCTCCAAATGCATGATGTGACAAGTAAAAAGGCCAAGTCCAGGGTCTCGCCGCAGGGCTTGGACACCCCATGGCCTGTGCCAAGTGGGCATCGGGTAGATAACCAACGGACTTCGGTTAGGGCTTCCCCAGGTCAGAAATGGGGGCCGATTCAGTATTTGCGGTTGCTGATAGGCTCCCGCAAAGTGGCGCACTCCATTGCATCTCATAGAACTGTTGGGGCGCCTCTGATAGGGACACAGAGTTTTCGAGTCATCTTTGGGGAGCCTTGTGGGGAAAGCTTGGTACTAAGTTGTTACTTTCTACTGCATGCCACCAACAGACTTAAGTTGTTCCTGGAACCTCGTCTCGATTGCTCAAAGTTGTGGTTCGGAGGAATTTGAAAAGCTGGGAAGATTGCCTCCCCTCCGTTCAATTCGCCCGCGACAGGAGTGCGCACTCATCTTCTGGCTATTCTCGTCTTGAGATTGTGTGCGGTCTGGCTCCTCTAACTCCTTGATATCGATTACCGTTACCCACTGATGGGACCAAGTCTTACTTTGAAAAGGAAGCAAGGCTGCGGCAGTAAAGCAACTTCAGGAACAAGTGCGACAACGAATGGAGAGGGAAAATGAGCAGTATGCACCCAAGGCCAACAAATGAGGGCGGCGTGTTCCTTTTGAACCTGATGATTGGGTGTGGGTGCATATGATGGAAGAAGATTTCCAGCTCGACGAAAGTCCCAGTTGGCCGCAAGGGGAGATGGTCCCTCTCAAGTTGTTGTTGAATGAATTCATGCTAACGCTTACAACGTTGACTTACCTAGTGGGTATAGTGCGAGTGGAACCTTTATTGCCTGTGAAACGAGAGCATCTGCCAAGTTTTTATAGAATTGATGGCTATTTGTTTGTCCAAAGAAAATAGATCGCGTGCGCCTCAGCGTGCTTTGCGGGAATTACTTGTGAGAGGAGCCCGCGACTCTGTTGGGAAGAAGGCTTTGGATGCTTCGCACGAACATTTCCTTTGGCCTCAAGTGGAACGCGATGCGGAAAGAATACGCTCCAAATGCATGATGTGACAAGTAAAAAGGCCAAGTCCAGGGTCTCGCCGCAGGGCTTGGACACCCCATGGCCTGTGCCAAGTGGGCATCGGGTAGATAACCAACGGACTTCGGTTAGGGCTTCCCCAGGTCAGAAATGGGGGCCGATTCAGTATTTGCGGTTGCTGATAGGCTCCCGCAAAGTGGCGCACTCCATTGCATCTCATAGAACTGTTGGGGCGCCTCTGATAGGGACACAGAGTTTTCGAGTCATCTTTGGGGAGCCTTGTGGGGAAAGCTTGGTACTAAGTTGTTACTTTCTACTGCATGCCACCAACAGACTTAAGTTGTTCCTGGAACCTCGTCTCGATTGCTCAAAGTTGTGGTTCGGAGGAATTTGAAAAGCTGGGAAGATTGCCTCCCCTCCGTTCAATTCGCCCGCGACAGGAGTGCGCACTCATCTTCTGGCTATTCTCGTCTTGAGATTGTGTGCGGTCTGGCTCCTCTAACTCCTTGATATCGATTACCGTTACCCACTGATGGGACCAAGTCTTACTTTGAAAAGGAAGCAAGGCTGCGGCAGTAAAGCAACTTCAGGAACAAGTGCGACAACGAATGGAGAGGGAAAATGAGCAGTATGCACCCAAGGCCAACAAATGAGGGCGGCGTGTTCCTTTTGAACCTGATGATTGGGTGTGGGTGCATATGATGGAAGAAGATTTCCAGCTCGACGAAAGTCCCAGTTGGCCGCAAGGGGAGATGGTCCCTCTCAAGTTGTTGTTGAATGAATTCATGCTAACGCTTACAACGTTGACTTACCTAGTGGGTATAGTGCGAGTGGAACCTTTATTGCCTGTGAAACGAGAGCATCTGCCAAGTTTTTATAGAATTGATGGCTATTTGTTTGTCCAAAGAAAATAGATCGCGTGCGCCTCAGCGTGCTTTGCGGGAATTACTTGTGAGAGGAGCCCGCGACTCTGTTGGGAAGAAGGCTTTGGATGCTTCGCACGAACATTTCCTTTGGCCTCAAGTGGAACGCGATGCGGAAAGAATACGCTCCAAATGCATGATGTGACAAGTAAAAAGGCCAAGTCCAGGGTCTCGCCGCAGGGCTTGGACACCCCATGGCCTGTGCCAAGTGGGCATCGGGTAGATAACCAACGGACTTCGGTTAGGGCTTCCCCAGGTCAGAAATGGGGGCCGATTCAGTATTTGCGGTTGCTGATAGGCTCCCGCAAAGTGGCGCACTCCATTGCATCTCATAGAACTGTTGGGGCGCCTCTGATAGGGACACAGAGTTTTCGAGTCATCTTTGGGGAGCCTTGTGGGGAAAGCTTGGTACTAAGTTGTTACTTTCTACTGCATGCCACCAACAGACTTAAGTTGTTCCTGGAACCTCGTCTCGATTGCTCAAAGTTGTGGTTCGGAGGAATTTGAAAAGCTGGGAAGATTGCCTCCCCTCCGTTCAATTCGCCCGCGACAGGAGTGCGCACTCATCTTCTGGCTATTCTCGTCTTGAGATTGTGTGCGGTCTGGCTCCTCTAACTCCTTGATATCGATTACCGTTACCCACTGATGGGACCAAGTCTTACTTTGAAAAGGAAGCAAGGCTGCGGCAGTAAAGCAACTTCAGGAACAAGTGCGACAACGAATGGAGAGGGAAAATGAGCAGTATGCACCCAAGGCCAACAAATGAGGGCGGCGTGTTCCTTTTGAACCTGATGATTGGGTGTGGGTGCATATGATGGAAGAAGATTTCCAGCTCGACGAAAGTCCCAGTTGGCCGCAAGGGGAGATGGTCCCTCTCAAGTTGTTGTTGAATGAATTCATGCTAACGCTTACAACGTTGACTTACCTAGTGGGTATAGTGCGAGTGGAACCTTTATTGCCTGTGAAACGAGAGCATCTGCCAAGTTTTTATAGAATTGATGGCTATTTGTTTGTCCAAAGAAAATAGATCGCGTGCGCCTCAGCGTGCTTTGCGGGAATTACTTGTGAGAGGAGCCCGCGACTCTGTTGGGAAGAAGGCTTTGGATGCTTCGCACGAACATTTCCTTTGGCCTCAAGTGGAACGCGATGCGGAAAGAATACGCTCCAAATGCATGATGTGACAAGTAAAAAGGCCAAGTCCAGGGTCTCGCCGCAGGGCTTGGACACCCCATGGCCTGTGCCAAGTGGGCATCGGGTAGATAACCAACGGACTTCGGTTAGGGCTTCCCCAGGTCAGAAATGGGGGCCGATTCAGTATTTGCGGTTGCTGATAGGCTCCCGCAAAGTGGCGCACTCCATTGCATCTCATAGAACTGTTGGGGCGCCTCTGATAGGGACACAGAGTTTTCGAGTCATCTTTGGGGAGCCTTGTGGGGAAAGCTTGGTACTAAGTTGTTACTTTCTACTGCATGCCACCAACAGACTTAAGTTGTTCCTGGAACCTCGTCTCGATTGCTCAAAGTTGTGGTTCGGAGGAATTTGAAAAGCTGGGAAGATTGCCTCCCCTCCGTTCAATTCGCCCGCGACAGGAGTGCGCACTCATCTTCTGGCTATTCTCGTCTTGAGATTGTGTGCGGTCTGGCTCCTCTAACTCCTTGATATCGATTACCGTTACCCACTGATGGGACCAAGTCTTACTTTGAAAAGGAAGCAAGGCTGCGGCAGTAAAGCAACTTCAGGAACAAGTGCGACAACGAATGGAGAGGGAAAATGAGCAGTATGCACCCAAGGCCAACAAATGAGGGCGGCGTGTTCCTTTTGAACCTGATGATTGGGTGTGGGTGCATATGATGGAAGAAGATTTCCAGCTCGACGAAAGTCCCAGTTGGCCGCAAGGGGAGATGGTCCCTCTCAAGTTGTTGTTGAATGAATTCATGCTAACGCTTACAACGTTGACTTACCTAGTGGGTATAGTGCGAGTGGAACCTTTATTGCCTGTGAAACGAGAGCATCTGCCAAGTTTTTATAGAATTGATGGCTATTTGTTTGTCCAAAGAAAATAGATCGCGTGCGCCTCAGCGTGCTTTGCGGGAATTACTTGTGAGAGGAGCCCGCGACTCTGTTGGGAAGAAGGCTTTGGATGCTTCGCACGAACATTTCCTTTGGCCTCAAGTGGAACGCGATGCGGAAAGAATACGCTCCAAATGCATGATGTGACAAGTAAAAAGGCCAAGTCCAGGGTCTCGCCGCAGGGCTTGGACACCCCATGGCCTGTGCCAAGTGGGCATCGGGTAGATAACCAACGGACTTCGGTTAGGGCTTCCCCAGGTCAGAAATGGGGGCCGATTCAGTATTTGCGGTTGCTGATAGGCTCCCGCAAAGTGGCGCACTCCATTGCATCTCATAGAACTGTTGGGGCGCCTCTGATAGGGACACAGAGTTTTCGAGTCATCTTTGGGGAGCCTTGTGGGGAAAGCTTGGTACTAAGTTGTTACTTTCTACTGCATGCCACCAACAGACTTAAGTTGTTCCTGGAACCTCGTCTCGATTGCTCAAAGTTGTGGTTCGGAGGAATTTGAAAAGCTGGGAAGATTGCCTCCCCTCCGTTCAATTCGCCCGCGACAGGAGTGCGCACTCATCTTCTGGCTATTCTCGTCTTGAGATTGTGTGCGGTCTGGCTCCTCTAACTCCTTGATATCGATTACCGTTACCCACTGATGGGACCAAGTCTTACTTTGAAAAGGAAGCAAGGCTGCGGCAGTAAAGCAACTTCAGGAACAAGTGCGACAACGAATGGAGAGGGAAAATGAGCAGTATGCACCCAAGGCCAACAAATGAGGGCGGCGTGTTCCTTTTGAACCTGATGATTGGGTGTGGGTGCATATGATGGAAGAAGATTTCCAGCTCGACGAAAGTCCCAGTTGGCCGCAAGGGGAGATGGTCCCTCTCAAGTTGTTGTTGAATGAATTCATGCTAACGCTTACAACGTTGACTTACCTAGTGGGTATAGTGCGAGTGGAACCTTTATTGCCTGTGAAACGAGAGCATCTGCCAAGTTTTTATAGAATTGATGGCTATTTGTTTGTCCAAAGAAAATAGATCGCGTGCGCCTCAGCGTGCTTTGCGGGAATTACTTGTGAGAGGAGCCCGCGACTCTGTTGGGAAGAAGGCTTTGGATGCTTCGCACGAACATTTCCTTTGGCCTCAAGTGGAACGCGATGCGGAAAGAATACGCTCCAAATGCATGATGTGACAAGTAAAAAGGCCAAGTCCAGGGTCTCGCCGCAGGGCTTGGACACCCCATGGCCTGTGCCAAGTGGGCATCGGGTAGATAACCAACGGACTTCGGTTAGGGCTTCCCCAGGTCAGAAATGGGGGCCGATTCAGTATTTGCGGTTGCTGATAGGCTCCCGCAAAGTGGCGCACTCCATTGCATCTCATAGAACTGTTGGGGCGCCTCTGATAGGGACACAGAGTTTTCGAGTCATCTTTGGGGAGCCTTGTGGGGAAAGCTTGGTACTAAGTTGTTACTTTCTACTGCATGCCACCAACAGACTTACGTTGTTCCTGGAACCTCGTCTCGATTGCTCAAAGTTGTGGTTCGGAGGAATTTGAAAAGCTGGGAAGATTGCCTCCCCTCCGTTCAATTCGCCCGCGACAGGAGTGCGCACTCATCTTCTGGCTATTCTCGTCTTGAGATTGTGTGCGGTCTGGCTCCTCTAACTCCTTGATATCGATTACCGTTACCCACTGATGGGACCAAGTCTTACTTTGAAAAGGAAGCAAGGCTGCGGCAGTAAAGCAACTTCAGGAACAAGTGCGACAACGAATGGAGAGGGAAAATGAGCAGTATGCACCCAAGGCCAACAAATGAGGGCGGCGTGTTCCTTTTGAACCTGATGATTGGGTGTGGGTGCATATGATGGAAGAAGATTTCCAGCTCGACGAAAGTCCCAGTTGGCCGCAAGGGGAGATGGTCCCTCTCAAGTTGTTGTTGAATGAATTCATGCTAACGCTTACAACGTTGACTTACCTAGTGGGTATAGTGCGAGTGGAACCTTTATTGCCTGTGAAACGAGAGCATCTGCCAAGTTTTTATAGAATTGATGGCTATTTGTTTGTCCAAAGAAAATAGATCGCGTGCGCCTCAGCGTGCTTTGCGGGAATTACTTGTGAGAGGAGCCCGCGACTCTGTTGGGAAGAAGGCTTTGGATGCTTCGCACGAACATTTCCTTTGGCCTCAAGTGGAACGCGATGCGGAAAGAATACGCTCCAAATGCATGATGTGACAAGTAAAAAGGCCAAGTCCAGGGTCTCGCCGCAGGGCTTGGACACCCCATGGCCTGTGCCAAGTGGGCATCGGGTAGATAACCAACGGACTTCGGTTAGGGCTTCCCCAGGTCAGAAATGGGGGCCGATTCAGTATTTGCGGTTGCTGATAGGCTCCCGCAAAGTGGCGCACTCCATTGCATCTCATAGAACTGTTGGGGCGCCTCTGATAGGGACACAGAGTTTTCGAGTCATCTTTGGGGAGCCTTGTGGGGAAAGCTTGGTACTAAGTTGTTACTTTCTACTGCATGCCACCAACAGACTTACGTTGTTCCTGGAACCTCGTCTCGATTGCTCAAAGTTGTGGTTCGGAGGAATTTGAAAAGCTGGGAAGATTGCCTCCCCTCCGTTCAATTCGCCCGCGACAGGAGTGCGCACTCATCTTCTGGCTATTCTCGTCTTGAGATTGTGTGCGGTCTGGCTCCTCTAACTCCTTGATATCGATTACCGTTACCCACTGATGGGACCAAGTCTTACTTTGAAAAGGAAGCAAGGCTGCGGCAGTAAAGCAACTTCAGGAACAAGTGCGACAACGAATGGAGAGGGAAAATGAGCAGTATGCACCCAAGGCCAACAAATGAGGGCGGCGTGTTCCTTTTGAACCTGATGATTGGGTGTGGGTGCATATGATGGAAGAAGATTTCCAGCTCGACGAAAGTCCCAGTTGGCCGCAAGGGGAGATGGTCCCTCTCAAGTTGTTGTTGAATGAATTCATGCTAACGCTTACAACGTTGACTTACCTAGTGGGTATAGTGCGAGTGGAACCTTTATTGCCTGTGAAACGAGAGCATCTGCCAAGTTTTTATAGAATTGATGGCTATTTGTTTGTCCAAAGAAAATAGATCGCGTGCGCCTCAGCGTGCTTTGCGGGAATTACTTGTGAGAGGAGCCCGCGACTCTGTTGGGAAGAAGGCTTTGGATGCTTCGCACGAACATTTCCTTTGGCCTCAAGTGGAACGCGATGCGGAAAGAATACGCTCCAAATGCATGATGTGACAAGTAAAAAGGCCAAGTCCAGGGTCTCGCCGCAGGGCTTGGACACCCCATGGCCTGTGCCAAGTGGGCATCGGGTAGATAACCAACGGACTTCGGTTAGGGCTTCCCCAGGTCAGAAATGGGGGCCGATTCAGTATTTGCGGTTGCTGATAGGCTCCCGCAAAGTGGCGCACTCCATTGCATCTCATAGAACTGTTGGGGCGCCTCTGATAGGGACACAGAGTTTTCGAGTCATCTTTGGGGAGCCTTGTGGGGAAAGCTTGGTACTAAGTTGTTACTTTCTACTGCATGCCACCAACAGACTTACGTTGTTCCTGGAACCTCGTCTCGATTGCTCAAAGTTGTGGTTCGGAGGAATTTGAAAAGCTGGGAAGATTGCCTCCCCTCCGTTCAATTCGCCCGCGACAGGAGTGCGCACTCATCTTCTGGCTATTCTCGTCTTGAGATTGTGTGCGGTCTGGCTCCTCTAACTCCTTGATATCGATTACCGTTACCCACTGATGGGACCAAGTCTTACTTTGAAAAGGAAGCAAGGCTGCGGCAGTAAAGCAACTTCAGGAACAAGTGCGACAACGAATGGAGAGGGAAAATGAGCAGTATGCACCCAAGGCCAACAAATGAGGGCGGCGTGTTCCTTTTGAACCTGATGATTGGGTGTGGGTGCATATGATGGAAGAAGATTTCCAGCTCGACGAAAGTCCCAGTTGGCCGCAAGGGGAGATGGTCCCTCTCAAGTTGTTGTTGAATGAATTCATGCTAACGCTTACAACGTTGACTTACCTAGTGGGTATAGTGCGAGTGGAACCTTTATTGCCTGTGAAACGAGAGCATCTGCCAAGTTTTTATAGAATTGATGGCTATTTGTTTGTCCAAAGAAAATAGATCGCGTGCGCCTCAGCGTGCTTTGCGGGAATTACTTGTGAGAGGAGCCCGCGACTCTGTTGGGAAGAAGGCTTTGGATGCTTCGCACGAACATTTCCTTTGGCCTCAAGTGGAACGCGATGCGGAAAGAATACGCTCCAAATGCATGATGTGACAAGTAAAAAGGCCAAGTCCAGGGTCTCGCCGCAGGGCTTGGACACCCCATGGCCTGTGCCAAGTGGGCATCGGGTAGATAACCAACGGACTTCGGTTAGGGCTTCCCCAGGTCAGAAATGGGGGCCGATTCAGTATTTGCGGTTGCTGATAGGCTCCCGCAAAGTGGCGCACTCCATTGCATCTCATAGAAATGTTGGGGCGCCTCTGATAGGGACACAGAGTTTTCGAGTCATCTTTGGGGAGCCTTGTGGGGAAAGCTTGGTACTAAGTTGTTACTTTCTACTGCATGCCACCAACAGACTTACGTTGTTCCTGGAACCTCGTCTCGATTGCTCAAAGTTGTGGTTCGCAGGAATTTGAAAAGCTGGGAAGATTGCCTCCCCTCCGTTCAATTCGCCCGCGACAGGAGTGCGCACTCATCTTCTGGCTATTCTCGTCTTGAGATTGTGTGCGGTCTGGCTCCTCTAACTCCTTGATATCGATTACCGTTACCCACTGATGGGACCAAGTCTTACTTTGAAAAGGAAGCAAGGCTGCGGCAGTAAAGCAACTTCAGGAACAAGTGCGACAACGAATGGAGAGGGAAAATGAGCAGTATGCACCCAAGGCCAACAAATGAGGGCGGCGTGTTCCTTTTGAACCTGATGATTGGGTGTGGGTGCATATGATGGAAGAACATTTCCAGCTCGACGAAAGTCCCAGTTGGCCGCAAGGGGAGATGGTCCCTCTCAAGTTGTTGTTGAATGAATTCATGCTAACGCTTACAACGTTGACTTACCTAGTGGGTATAGTGCGAGTGGAACCTTTATTGCCTGTGAAACGAGAGCATCTGCCAAGTTTTTATAGAATTGATGGCTATTTGTTTGTCCAAAGAAAATAGATCGCGTGCGCCTCAGCGTGCTTTGCGGGAATTACTTGTGAGAGGAGCCCGCGACTCTGTTGGGAAGAAGGCTTTGGATGCTTCGCACGAACATTTCCTTTGGCCTCAAGTGGAACGCGATGCGGAAAGAATACGCTCCAAATGCATGATGTGACAAGTAAAAAGGCCAAGTCCAGGGTCTCGCCGCAGGGCTTGGACACCCCATGGCCTGTGCCAAGTGGGCATCGGGTAGATAACCAACGGACTTCGGTTAGGGCTTCCCCAGGTCAGAAATGGGGGCCGATTCAGTATTTGCGGTTGCTGATAGGCTCCCGCAAAGTGGCGCACTCCATTGCATCTCATAGAACTGTTGGGGCGCCTCTGATAGGGACACAGAGTTTTCGAGTCATCTTTGGGGAGCCTTGTGGGGAAAGCTTGGTACTAAGTTGTTACTTTCTACTGCATGCCACCAACAGACTTACGTTGTTCCTGGAACCTCGTCTCGATTGCTCAAAGTTGTGGTTCGGAGGAATTTGAAAAGCTGGGAAGATTGCCTCCCCTCCGTTCAATTCGCCCGCGACAGGAGTGCGCACTCATCTTCTGGCTATTCTCGTCTTGAGATTGTGTGCGGTCTGGCTCCTCTAACTCCTTGATATCGATTACCGTTACCCACTGATGGGACCAAGTCTTACTTTGAAAAGGAAGCAAGGCTGCGGCAGTAAAGCAACTTCAGGAACAAGTGCGACAACGAATGGAGAGGGAAAATGAGCAGTATGCACCCAAGGCCAACAAATGAGGGCGGCGTGTTCCTTTTGAACCTGATGATTGGGTGTGGGTGCATATGATGGAAGAACATTTCCAGCTCGACGAAAGTCCCAGTTGGCCGCAAGGGGAGATGGTCCCTCTCAAGTTGTTGTTGAATGAATTCATGCTAACGCTTACAACGTTGACTTACCTAGTGGGTATAGTGCGAGTGGAACCTTTATTGCCTGTGAAACGAGAGCATCTGCCAAGTTTTTATAGAATTGATGGCTATTTGTTTGTCCAAAGAAAATAGATCGCGTGCGCCTCAGCGTGCTTTGCGGGAATTACTTGTGAGAGGAGCCCGCGACTCTGTTGGGAAGAAGGCTTTGGATGCTTCGCACGAACATTTCCTTTGGCCTCAAGTGGAACGCGATGCGGAAAGAATACGCTCCAAATGCATGATGTGACAAGTAAAAAGGCCAAGTCCAGGGTCTCGCCGCAGGGCTTGGACACCCCATGGCCTGTGCCAAGTGGGCATCGGGTAGATAACCAACGGACTTCGGTTAGGGCTTCCCCAGGTCAGAAATGGGGGCCGATTCAGTATTTGCGGTTGCTGATAGGCTCCCGCAAAGTGGCGCACTCCATTGCATCTCATAGAACTGTTGGGGCGCCTCTGATAGGGACACAGAGTTTTCGAGTCATCTTTGGGGAGCCTTGTGGGGAAAGCTTGGTACTAAGTTGTTACTTTCTACTGCATGCCACCAACAGACTTACGTTGTTCCTGGAACCTCGTCTCGATTGCTCAAAGTTGTGGTTCGGAGGAATTTGAAAAGCTGGGAAGATTGCCTCCCCTCCGTTCAATTCGCCCGCGACAGGAGTGCGCACTCATCTTCTGGCTATTCTCGTCTTGAGATTGTGTGCGGTCTGGCTCCTCTAACTCCTTGATATCGATTACCGTTACCCACTGATGGGACCAAGTCTTACTTTGAAAAGGAAGCAAGGCTGCGGCAGTAAAGCAACTTCAGGAACAAGTGCGACAACGAATGGAGAGGGAAAATGAGCAGTATGCACCCAAGGCCAACAAATGAGGGCGGCGTGTTCCTTTTGAACCTGATGATTGGGTGTGGGTGCATATGATGGAAGAAGATTTCCAGCTCGACGAAAGTCCCAGTTGGCCGCAAGGGGAGATGGTCCCTCTCAAGTTGTTGTTGAATGAATTCATGCTAACGCTTACAACGTTGACTTACCTAGTGGGTATAGTGCGAGTGGAACCTTTATTGCCTGTGAAACGAGAGCATCTGCCAAGTTTTTATAGAATTGATGGCTATTTGTTTGTCCAAAGAAAATAGATCGCGTGCGCCTCAGCGTGCTTTGCGGGAATTACTTGTGAGAGGAGCCCGCGACTCTGTTGGGAAGAAGGCTTTGGATGCTTCGCACGAACATTTCCTTTGGCCTCAAGTGGAACGCGATGCGGAAAGAATACGCTCCAAATGCATGATGTGACAAGTAAAAAGGCCAAGTCCAGGGTCTCGCCGCAGGGCTTGGACACCCCATGGCCTGTGCCAAGTGGGCATCGGGTAGATAACCAACGGACTTCGGTTAGGGCTTCCCCAGGTCAGAAATGGGGGCCGATTCAGTATTTGCGGTTGCTGATAGGCTCCCGCAAAGTGGCGCACTCCATTGCATCTCATAGAACTGTTGGGGCGCCTCTGATAGGGACACAGAGTTTTCGAGTCATCTTTGGGGAGCCTTGTGGGGAAAGCTTGGTACTAAGTTGTTACTTTCTACTGCATGCCACCAACAGACTTACGTTGTTCCTGGAACCTCGTCTCGATTGCTCAAAGTTGTGGTTCGGAGGAATTTGAAAAGCTGGGAAGATTGCCTCCCCTCCGTTCAATTCGCCCGCGACAGGAGTGCGCACTCATCTTCTGGTTATTCTCGTCTTGAGATTGTGTGCGGTCTGGCTCCTCTAACTCCTTGATATCGATTACCGTTACCCACTGATGGGACCAAGTCTTACTTTGAAAAGGAAGCAAGGCTGCGGCAGTAAAGCAACTTCAGGAACAAGTGCGACAACGAATGGAGAGGGAAAATGAGCAGTATGCACCCAAGGCCAACAAATGAGGGCGGCGTGTTCCTTTTGAACCTGATGATTGGGTGTGGGTGCATATGATGGAAGAACATTTCCAGCTCGACGAAAGTCCCAGTTGGCCGCAAGGGGAGATGGTCCCTCTCAAGTTGTTGTTGAATGAATTCATGCTAACGCTTACAACGTTGACTTACCTAGTGGGTATAGTGCGAGTGGAACCTTTATTGCCTGTGAAACGAGAGCATCTGCCAAGTTTTTATAGAATTGATGGCTATTTGTTTGTCCAAAGAAAATAGATCGCGTGCGCCTCAGCGTGCTTTGCGGGAATTACTTGTGAGAGGAGCCCGCGACTCTGTTGGGAAGAAGGCTTTGGATGCTTCGCACGAACATTTCCTTTGGCCTCAAGTGGAACGCGATGCGGAAAGAATACGCTCCAAATGCATGATGTGACAAGTAAAAAGGCCAAGTCCAGGGTCTCGCCGCAGGGCTTGGACACCCCATGGCCTGTGCCAAGTGGGCATCGGGTAGATAACCAACGGACTTCGGTTAGGGCTTCCCCAGGTCAGAAATGGGGGCCGATTCAGTATTTGCGGTTGCTGATAGGCTCCCGCAAAGTGGCGCACTCCATTGCATCTCATAGAACTGTTGGGGCGCCTCTGATAGGGACACAGAGTTTTCGAGTCATCTTTGGGGAGCCTTGTGGGGAAAGCTTGGTACTAAGTTGTTACTTTCTACTGCATGCCACCAACAGACTTACGTTGTTCCTGGAACCTCGTCTCGATTGCTCAAAGTTGTGGTTCGGAGGAATTTGAAAAGCTGGGAAGATTGCCTCCCCTCCGTTCAATTCGCCCGCGACAGGAGTGCGCACTCATCTTCTGGTTATTCTCGTCTTGAGATTGTGTGCGGTCTGGCTCCTCTAACTCCTTGATATCGATTACCGTTACCCACTGATGGGACCAAGTCTTACTTTGAAAAGGAAGCAAGGCTGCGGCAGTAAAGCAACTTCAGGAACAAGTGCGACAACGAATGGAGAGGGAAAATGAGCAGTATGCACCCAAGGCCAACAAATGAGGGCGGCGTGTTCCTTTTGAACCTGATGATTGGGTGTGGGTGCATATGATGGAAGAAGATTTCCAGCTCGACGAAAGTCCCAGTTGGCCGCAAGGGGAGATGGTCCCTCTCAAGTTGTTGTTGAATGAATTCATGCTAACGCTTACAACGTTGACTTACCTAGTGGGTATAGTGCGAGTGGAACCTTTATTGCCTGTGAAACGAGAGCATCTGCCAAGTTTTTATAGAATTGATGGCTATTTGTTTGTCCAAAGAAAATAGATCGCGTGCGCCTCAGCGTGCTTTGCGGGAATTACTTGTGAGAGGAGCCCGCGACTCTGTTGGGAAGAAGGCTTTGGATGCTTCGCACGAACATTTCCTTTGGCCTCAAGTGGAACGCGATGCGGAAAGAATACGCTCCAAATGCATGATGTGACAAGTAAAAAGGCCAAGTCCAGGGTCTCGCCGCAGGGCTTGGACACCCCATGGCCTGTGCCAAGTGGGCATCGGGTAGATAACCAACGGACTTCGGTTAGGGCTTCCCCAGGTCAGAAATGGGGGCCGATTCAGTATTTGCGGTTGCTGATAGGCTCCCGCAAAGTGGCGCACTCCATTGCATCTCATAGAACTGTTGGGGCGCCTCTGATAGGGACACAGAGTTTTCGAGTCATCTTTGGGGAGCCTTGTGGGGAAAGCTTGGTACTAAGTTGTTACTTTCTACTGCATGCCACCAACAGACTTACGTTGTTCCTGGAACCTCGTCTCGATTGCTCAAAGTTGTGGTTCGGAGGAATTTGAAAAGCTGGGAAGATTGCCTCCCCTCCGTTCAATTCGCCCGCGACAGGAGTGCGCACTCATCTTCTGGTTATTCTCGTCTTGAGATTGTGTGCGGTCTGGCTCCTCTAACTCCTTGATATCGATTACCGTTACCCACTGATGGGACCAAGTCTTACTTTGAAAAGGAAGCAAGGCTGCGGCAGTAAAGCAACTTCAGGAACAAGTGCGACAACGAATGGAGAGGGAAAATGAGCAGTATGCACCCAAGGCCAACAAATGAGGGCGGCGTGTTCCTTTTGAACCTGATGATTGGGTGTGGGTGCATATGATGGAAGAAGATTTCCAGCTCGACGAAAGTCCCAGTTGGCCGCAAGGGGAGATGGTCCCTCTCAAGTTGTTGTTGAATGAATTCATGCTAACGCTTACAACGTTGACTTACCTAGTGGGTATAGTGCGAGTGGAACCTTTATTGCCTGTGAAACGAGAGCATCTGCCAAGTTTTTATAGAATTGATGGCTATTTGTTTGTCCAAAGAAAATAGATCGCGTGCGCCTCAGCGTGCTTTGCGGGAATTACTTGTGAGAGGAGCCCGCGACTCTGTTGGGAAGAAGGCTTTGGATGCTTCGCACGAACATTTCCTTTGGCCTCAAGTGGAACGCGATGCGGAAAGAATACGCTCCAAATGCATGATGTGACAAGTAAAAAGGCCAAGTCCAGGGTCTCGCCGCAGGGCTTGGACACCCCATGGCCTGTGCCAAGTGGGCATCGGGTAGATAACCAACGGACTTCGGTTAGGGCTTCCCCAGGTCAGAAATGGGGGCCGATTCAGTATTTGCGGTTGCTGATAGGCTCCCGCAAAGTGGCGCACTCCATTGCATCTCATAGAACTGTTGGGGCGCCTCTGATAGGGACACAGAGTTTTCGAGTCATCTTTGGGGAGCCTTGTGGGGAAAGCTTGGTACTAAGTTGTTACTTTCTACTGCATGCCACCAACAGACTTACGTTGTTCCTGGAACCTCGTCTCGATTGCTCAAAGTTGTGGTTCGGAGGAATTTGAAAAGCTGGGAAGATTGCCTCCCCTCCGTTCAATTCGCCCGCGACAGGAGTGCGCACTCATCTTCTGGTTATTCTCGTCTTGAGATTGTGTGCGGTCTGGCTCCTCTAACTCCTTGATATCGATTACCGTTACCCACTGATGGGACCAAGTCTTACTTTGAAAAGGAAGCAAGGCTGCGGCAGTAAAGCAACTTCAGGAACAAGTGCGACAACGAATGGAGAGGGAAAATGAGCAGTATGCACCCAAGGCCAACAAATGAGGGCGGCGTGTTCCTTTTGAACCTGATGATTGGGTGTGGGTGCATATGATGGAAGAAGATTTCCAGCTCGACGAAAGTCCCAGTTGGCCGCAAGGGGAGATGGTCCCTCTCAAGTTGTTGTTGAATGAATTCATGCTAACGCTTACAACGTTGACTTACCTAGTGGGTATAGTGCGAGTGGAACCTTTATTGCCTGTGAAACGAGAGCATCTGCCAAGTTTTTATAGAATTGATGGCTATTTGTTTGTCCAAAGAAAATAGATCGCGTGCGCCTCAGCGTGCTTTGCGGGAATTACTTGTGAGAGGAGCCCGCGACTCTGTTGGGAAGAAGGCTTTGGATGCTTCGCACGAACATTTCCTTTGGCCTCAAGTGGAACGCGATGCGGAAAGAATACGCTCCAAATGCATGATGTGACAAGTAAAAAGGCCAAGTCCAGGGTCTCGCCGCAGGGCTTGGACACCCCATGGCCTGTGCCAAGTGGGCATCGGGTAGATAACCAACGGACTTCGGTTAGGGCTTCCCCAGGTCAGAAATGGGGGCCGATTCAGTATTTGCGGTTGCTGATAGGCTCCCGCAAAGTGGCGCACTCCATTGCATCTCATAGAACTGTTGGGGCGCCTCTGATAGGGACACAGAGTTTTCGAGTCATCTTTGGGGAGCCTTGTGGGGAAAGCTTGGTACTAAGTTGTTACTTTCTACTGCATGCCACCAACAGACTTACGTTGTTCCTGGAACCTCGTCTCGATTGCTCAAAGTTGTGGTTCGGAGGAATTTGAAAAGCTGGGAAGATTGCCTCCCCTCCGTTCAATTCGCCCGCGACAGGAGTGCGCACTCATCTTCTGGTTATTCTCGTCTTGAGATTGTGTGCGGTCTGGCTCCTCTAACTCCTTGATATCGATTACCGTTACCCACTGATGGGACCAAGTCTTACTTTGAAAAGGAAGCAAGGCTGCGGCAGTAAAGCAACTTCAGGAACAAGTGCGACAACGAATGGAGAGGGAAAATGAGCAGTATGCACCCAAGGCCAACAAATGAGGGCGGCGTGTTCCTTTTGAACCTGATGATTGGGTGTGGGTGCATATGATGGAAGAAGATTTCCAGCTCGACGAAAGTCCCAGTTGGCCGCAAGGGGAGATGGTCCCTCTCAAGTTGTTGTTGAATGAATTCATGCTAACGCTTACAACGTTGACTTACCTAGTGGGTATAGTGCGAGTGGAACCTTTATTGCCTGTGAAACGAGAGCATCTGCCAAGTTTTTATAGAATTGATGGCTATTTGTTTGTCCAAAGAAAATAGATCGCGTGCGCCTCAGCGTGCTTTGCGGGAATTACTTGTGAGAGGAGCCCGCGACTCTGTTGGGAAGAAGGCTTTGGATGCTTCGCACGAACATTTCCTTTGGCCTCAAGTGGAACGCGATGCGGAAAGAATACGCTCCAAATGCATGATGTGACAAGTAAAAAGGCCAAGTCCAGGGTCTCGCCGCAGGGCTTGGACACCCCATGGCCTGTGCCAAGTGGGCATCGGGTAGATAACCAACGGACTTCGGTTAGGGCTTCCCCAGGTCAGAAATGGGGGCCGATTCAGTATTTGCGGTTGCTGATAGGCTCCCGCAAAGTGGCGCACTCCATTGCATCTCATAGAACTGTTGGGGCGCCTCTGATAGGGACACAGAGTTTTCGAGTCATCTTTGGGGAGCCTTGTGGGGAAAGCTTGGTACTAAGTTGTTACTTTCTACTGCATGCCACCAACAGACTTACGTTGTTCCTGGAACCTCGTCTCGATTGCTCAAAGTTGTGGTTCGGAGGAATTTGAAAAGCTGGGAAGATTGCCTCCCCTCCGTTCAATTCGCCCGCGACAGGAGTGCGCACTCATCTTCTGGTTATTCTCGTCTTGAGATTGTGTGCGGTCTGGCTCCTCTAACTCCTTGATATCGATTACCGTTACCCACTGATGGGACCAAGTCTTACTTTGAAAAGGAAGCAAGGCTGCGGCAGTAAAGCAACTTCAGGAACAAGTGCGACAACGAATGGAGAGGGAAAATGAGCAGTATGCACCCAAGGCCAACAAATGAGGGCGGCGTGTTCCTTTTGAACCTGATGATTGGGTGTGGGTGCATATGATGGAAGAAGATTTCCAGCTCGACGAAAGTCCCAGTTGGCCGCAAGGGGAGATGGTCCCTCTCAAGTTGTTGTTGAATGAATTCATGCTAACGCTTACAACGTTGACTTACCTAGTGGGTATAGTGCGAGTGGAACCTTTATTGCCTGTGAAACGAGAGCATCTGCCAAGTTTTTATAGAATTGATGGCTATTTGTTTGTCCAAAGAAAATAGATCGCGTGCGCCTCAGCGTGCTTTGCGGGAATTACTTGTGAGAGGAGCCCGCGACTCTGTTGGGAAGAAGGCTTTGGATGCTTCGCACGAACATTTCCTTTGGCCTCAAGTGGAACGCGATGCGGAAAGAATACGCTCCAAATGCATGATGTGACAAGTAAAAAGGCCAAGTCCAGGGTCTCGCCGCAGGGCTTGGACACCCCATGGCCTGTGCCAAGTGGGCATCGGGTAGATAACCAACGGACTTCGGTTAGGGCTTCCCCAGGTCAGAAATGGGGGCCGATTCAGTATTTGCGGTTGCTGATAGGCTCCCGCAAAGTGGCGCACTCCATTGCATCTCATAGAACTGTTGGGGCGCCTCTGATAGGGACACAGAGTTTTCGAGTCATCTTTGGGGAGCCTTGTGGGGAAAGCTTGGTACTAAGTTGTTACTTTCTACTGCATGCCACCAACAGACTTACGTTGTTCCTGGAACCTCGTCTCGATTGCTCAAAGTTGTGGTTCGGAGGAATTTGAAAAGCTGGGAAGATTGCCTCCCCTCCGTTCAATTCGCCCGCGACAGGAGTGCGCACTCATCTTCTGGTTATTCTCGTCTTGAGATTGTGTGCGGTCTGGCTCCTCTAACTCCTTGATATCGATTACCGTTACCCACTGATGGGACCAAGTCTTACTTTGAAAAGGAAGCAAGGCTGCGGCAGTAAAGCAACTTCAGGAACAAGTGCGACAACGAATGGAGAGGGAAAATGAGCAGTATGCACCCAAGGCCAACAAATGAGGGCGGCGTGTTCCTTTTGAACCTGATGATTGGGTGTGGGTGCATATGATGGAAGAAGATTTCCAGCTCGACGAAAGTCCCAGTTGGCCGCAAGGGGAGATGGTCCCTCTCAAGTTGTTGTTGAATGAATTCATGCTAACGCTTACAACGTTGACTTACCTAGTGGGTATAGTGCGAGTGGAACCTTTATTGCCTGTGAAACGAGAGCATCTGCCAAGTTTTTATAGAATTGATGGCTATTTGTTTGTCCAAAGAAAATAGATCGCGTGCGCCTCAGCGTGCTTTGCGGGAATTACTTGTGAGAGGAGCCCGCGACTCTGTTGGGAAGAAGGCTTTGGATGCTTCGCACGAACATTTCCTTTGGCCTCAAGTGGAACGCGATGCGGAAAGAATACGCTCCAAATGCATGATGTGACAAGTAAAAAGGCCAAGTCCAGGGTCTCGCCGCAGGGCTTGGACACCCCATGGCCTGTGCCAAGTGGGCATCGGGTAGATAACCAACGGACTTCGGTTAGGGCTTCCCCAGGTCAGAAATGGGGGCCGATTCAGTATTTGCGGTTGCTGATAGGCTCCCGCAAAGTGGCGCACTCCATTGCATCTCATAGAACTGTTGGGGCGCCTCTGATAGGGACACAGAGTTTTCGAGTCATCTTTGGGGAGCCTTGTGGGGAAAGCTTGGTACTAAGTTGTTACTTTCTACTGCATGCCACCAACAGACTTACGTTGTTCCTGGAACCTCGTCTCGATTGCTCAAAGTTGTGGTTCGGAGGAATTTGAAAAGCTGGGAAGATTGCCTCCCCTCCGTTCAATTCGCCCGCGACAGGAGTGCGCACTCATCTTCTGGTTATTCTCGTCTTGAGATTGTGTGCGGTCTGGCTCCTCTAACTCCTTGATATCGATTACCGTTACCCACTGATGGGACCAAGTCTTACTTTGAAAAGGAAGCAAGGCTGCGGCAGTAAAGCAACTTCAGGAACAAGTGCGACAACGAATGGAGAGGGAAAATGAGCAGTATGCACCCAAGGCCAACAAATGAGGGCGGCGTGTTCCTTTTGAACCTGATGATTGGGTGTGGGTGCATATGATGGAAGAAGATTTCCAGCTCGACGAAAGTCCCAGTTGGCCGCAAGGGGAGATGGTCCCTCTCAAGTTGTTGTTGAATGAATTCATGCTAACGCTTACAACGTTGACTTACCTAGTGGGTATAGTGCGAGTGGAACCTTTATTGCCTGTGAAACGAGAGCATCTGCCAAGTTTTTATAGAATTGATGGCTATTTGTTTGTCCAAAGAAAATAGATCGCGTGCGCCTCAGCGTGCTTTGCGGGAATTACTTGTGAGAGGAGCCCGCGACTCTGTTGGGAAGAAGGCTTTGGATGCTTCGCACGAACATTTCCTTTGGCCTCAAGTGGAACGCGATGCGGAAAGAATACGCTCCAAATGCATGATGTGACAAGTAAAAAGGCCAAGTCCAGGGTCTCGCCGCAGGGCTTGGACACCCCATGGCCTGTGCCAAGTGGGCATCGGGTAGATAACCAACGGACTTCGGTTAGGGCTTCCCCAGGTCAGAAATGGGGGCCGATTCAGTATTTGCGGTTGCTGATAGGCTCCCGCAAAGTGGCGCACTCCATTGCATCTCATAGAACTGTTGGGGCGCCTCTGATAGGGACACAGAGTTTTCGAGTCATCTTTGGGGAGCCTTGTGGGGAAAGCTTGGTACTAAGTTGTTACTTTCTACTGCATGCCACCAACAGACTTACGTTGTTCCTGGAACCTCGTCTCGATTGCTCAAAGTTGTGGTTCGGAGGAATTTGAAAAGCTGGGAAGATTGCCTCCCCTCCGTTCAATTCGCCCGCGACAGGAGTGCGCACTCATCTTCTGGTTATTCTCGTCTTGAGATTGTGTGCGGTCTGGCTCCTCTAACTCCTTGATATCGATTACCGTTACCCACTGATGGGACCAAGTCTTACTTTGAAAAGGAAGCAAGGCTGCGGCAGTAAAGCAACTTCAGGAACAAGTGCGACAACGAATGGAGAGGGAAAATGAGCAGTATGCACCCAAGGCCAACAAATGAGGGCGGCGTGTTCCTTTTGAACCTGATGATTGGGTGTGGGTGCATATGATGGAAGAAGATTTCCAGCTCGACGAAAGTCCCAGTTGGCCGCAAGGGGAGATGGTCCCTCTCAAGTTGTTGTTGAATGAATTCATGCTAACGCTTACAACGTTGACTTACCTAGTGGGTATAGTGCGAGTGGAACCTTTATTGCCTGTGAAACGAGAGCATCTGCCAAGTTTTTATAGAATTGATGGCTATTTGTTTGTCCAAAGAAAATAGATCGCGTGCGCCTCAGCGTGCTTTGCGGGAATTACTTGTGAGAGGAGCCCGCGACTCTGTTGGGAAGAAGGCTTTGGATGCTTCGCACGAACATTTCCTTTGGCCTCAAGTGGAACGCGATGCGGAAAGAATACGCTCCAAATGCATGATGTGACAAGTAAAAAGGCCAAGTCCAGGGTCTCGCCGCAGGGCTTGGACACCCCATGGCCTGTGCCAAGTGGGCATCGGGTAGATAACCAACGGACTTCGGTTAGGGCTTCCCCAGGTCAGAAATGGGGGCCGATTCAGTATTTGCGGTTGCTGATAGGCTCCCGCAAAGTGGCGCACTCCATTGCATCTCATAGAACTGTTGGGGCGCCTCTGATAGGGACACAGAGTTTTCGAGTCATCTTTGGGGAGCCTTGTGGGGAAAGCTTGGTACTAAGTTGTTACTTTCTACTGCATGCCACCAACAGACTTACGTTGTTCCTGGAACCTCGTCTCGATTGCTCAAAGTTGTGGTTCGGAGGAATTTGAAAAGCTGGGAAGATTGCCTCCCCTCCGTTCAATTCGCCCGCGACAGGAGTGCGCACTCATCTTCTGGTTATTCTCGTCTTGAGATTGTGTGCGGTCTGGCTCCTCTAACTCCTTGATATCGATTACCGTTACCCACTGATGGGACCAAGTCTTACTTTGAAAAGGAAGCAAGGCTGCGGCAGTAAAGCAACTTCAGGAACAAGTGCGACAACGAATGGAGAGGGAAAATGAGCAGTATGCACCCAAGGCCAACAAATGAGGGCGGCGTGTTCCTTTTGAACCTGATGATTGGGTGTGGGTGCATATGATGGAAGAAGATTTCCAGCTCGACGAAAGTCCCAGTTGGCCGCAAGGGGAGATGGTCCCTCTCAAGTTGTTGTTGAATGAATTCATGCTAACGCTTACAACGTTGACTTACCTAGTGGGTATAGTGCGAGTGGAACCTTTATTGCCTGTGAAACGAGAGCATCTGCCAAGTTTTTATAGAATTGATGGCTATTTGTTTGTCCAAAGAAAATAGATCGCGTGCGCCTCAGCGTGCTTTGCGGGAATTACTTGTGAGAGGAGCCCGCGACTCTGTTGGGAAGAAGGCTTTGGATGCTTCGCACGAACATTTCCTTTGGCCTCAAGTGGAACGCGATGCGGAAAGAATACGCTCCAAATGCATGATGTGACAAGTAAAAAGGCCAAGTCCAGGGTCTCGCCGCAGGGCTTGGACACCCCATGGCCTGTGCCAAGTGGGCATCGGGTAGATAACCAACGGACTTCGGTTAGGGCTTCCCCAGGTCAGAAATGGGGGCCGATTCAGTATTTGCGGTTGCTGATAGGCTCCCGCAAAGTGGCGCACTCCATTGCATCTCATAGAACTGTTGGGGCGCCTCTGATAGGGACACAGAGTTTTCGAGTCATCTTTGGGGAGCCTTGTGGGGAAAGCTTGGTACTAAGTTGTTACTTTCTACTGCATGCCACCAACAGACTTACGTTGTTCCTGGAACCTCGTCTCGATTGCTCAAAGTTGTGGTTCGGAGGAATTTGAAAAGCTGGGAAGATTGCCTCCCCTCCGTTCAATTCGCCCGCGACAGGAGTGCGCACTCATCTTCTGGTTATTCTCGTCTTGAGATTGTGTGCGGTCTGGCTCCTCTAACTCCTTGATATCGATTACCGTTACCCACTGATGGGACCAAGTCTTACTTTGAAAAGGAAGCAAGGCTGCGGCAGTAAAGCAACTTCAGGAACAAGTGCGACAACGAATGGAGAGGGAAAATGAGCAGTATGCACCCAAGGCCAACAAATGAGGGCGGCGTGTTCCTTTTGAACCTGATGATTGGGTGTGGGTGCATATGATGGAAGAAGATTTCCAGCTCGACGAAAGTCCCAGTTGGCCGCAAGGGGAGATGGTCCCTCTCAAGTTGTTGTTGAATGAATTCATGCTAACGCTTACAACGTTGACTTACCTAGTGGGTATAGTGCGAGTGGAACCTTTATTGCCTGTGAAACGAGAGCATCTGCCAAGTTTTTATAGAATTGATGGCTATTTGTTTGTCCAAAGAAAATAGATCGCGTGCGCCTCAGCGTGCTTTGCGGGAATTACTTGTGAGAGGAGCCCGCGACTCTGTTGGGAAGAAGGCTTTGGATGCTTCGCACGAACATTTCCTTTGGCCTCAAGTGGAACGCGATGCGGAAAGAATACGCTCCAAATGCATGATGTGACAAGTAAAAAGGCCAAGTCCAGGGTCTCGCCGCAGGGCTTGGACACCCCATGGCCTGTGCCAAGTGGGCATCGGGTAGATAACCAACGGACTTCGGTTAGGGCTTCCCCAGGTCAGAAATGGGGGCCGATTCAGTATTTGCGGTTGCTGATAGGCTCCCGCAAAGTGGCGCACTCCATTGCATCTCATAGAACTGTTGGGGCGCCTCTGATAGGGACACAGAGTTTTCGAGTCATCTTTGGGGAGCCTTGTGGGGAAAGCTTGGTACTAAGTTGTTACTTTCTACTGCATGCCACCAACAGACTTACGTTGTTCCTGGAACCTCGTCTCGATTGCTCAAAGTTGTGGTTCGGAGGAATTTGAAAAGCTGGGAAGATTGCCTCCCCTCCGTTCAATTCGCCCGCGACAGGAGTGCGCACTCATCTTCTGGTTATTCTCGTCTTGAGATTGTGTGCGGTCTGGCTCCTCTAACTCCTTGATATCGATTACCGTTACCCACTGATGGGACCAAGTCTTACTTTGAAAAGGAAGCAAGGCTGCGGCAGTAAAGCAACTTCAGGAACAAGTGCGACAACGAATGGAGAGGGAAAATGAGCAGTATGCACCCAAGGCCAACAAATGAGGGCGGCGTGTTCCTTTTGAACCTGATGATTGGGTGTGGGTGCATATGATGGAAGAAGATTTCCAGCTCGACGAAAGTCCCAGTTGGCCGCAAGGGGAGATGGTCCCTCTCAAGTTGTTGTTGAATGAATTCATGCTAACGCTTACAACGTTGACTTACCTAGTGGGT
Organism: Leucaena leucocephala; assembly: GCA_037074615.1. Lineage (NCBI taxonomy): Eukaryota > Viridiplantae > Streptophyta > Magnoliopsida > Fabales > Fabaceae > Leucaena > Leucaena leucocephala. The sequence continues at coordinate 6,800 of JAYWLJ010000184.1, read as the reverse complement.
ATAGTGCGAGTGGAACCTTTATTGCCTGTGAAACGAGAGCATCTGCCAAGTTTTTATAGAATTGATGGCTATTTGTTTGTCCAAAGAAAATAGATCGCGTGCGCCTCAGCGTGCTTTGCGGGAATTACTTGTGAGAGGAGCCCGCGACTCTGTTGGGAAGAAGGCTTTGGATGCTTCGCACGAACATTTCCTTTGGCCTCAAGTGGAACGCGATGCGGAAAGAATACGCTCCAAATGCATGATGTGACAAGTAAAAAGGCCAAGTCCAGGGTCTCGCCGCAGGGCTTGGACACCCCATGGCCTGTGCCAAGTGGGCATCGGGTAGATAACCAACGGACTTCGGTTAGGGCTTCCCCAGGTCAGAAATGGGGGCCGATTCAGTATTTGCGGTTGCTGATAGGCTCCCGCAAAGTGGCGCACTCCATTGCATCTCATAGAACTGTTGGGGCGCCTCTGATAGGGACACAGAGTTTTCGAGTCATCTTTGGGGAGCCTTGTGGGGAAAGCTTGGTACTAAGTTGTTACTTTCTACTGCATGCCACCAACAGACTTACGTTGTTCCTGGAACCTCGTCTCGATTGCTCAAAGTTGTGGTTCGGAGGAATTTGAAAAGCTGGGAAGATTGCCTCCCCTCCGTTCAATTCGCCCGCGACAGGAGTGCGCACTCATCTTCTGGTTATTCTCGTCTTGAGATTGTGTGCGGTCTGGCTCCTCTAACTCCTTGATATCGATTACCGTTACCCACTGATGGGACCAAGTCTTACTTTGAAAAGGAAGCAAGGCTGCGGCAGTAAAGCAACTTCAGGAACAAGTGCGACAACGAATGGAGAGGGAAAATGAGCAGTATGCACCCAAGGCCAACAAATGAGGGCGGCGTGTTCCTTTTGAACCTGATGATTGGGTGTGGGTGCATATGATGGAAGAAGATTTCCAGCTCGACGAAAGTCCCAGTTGGCCGCAAGGGGAGATGGTCCCTCTCAAGTTGTTGTTGAATGAATTCATGCTAACGCTTACAACGTTGACTTACCTAGTGGGTATAGTGCGAGTGGAACCTTTATTGCCTGTGAAACGAGAGCATCTGCCAAGTTTTTATAGAATTGATGGCTATTTGTTTGTCCAAAGAAAATAGATCGCGTGCGCCTCAGCGTGCTTTGCGGGAATTACTTGTGAGAGGAGCCCGCGACTCTGTTGGGAAGAAGGCTTTGGATGCTTCGCACGAACATTTCCTTTGGCCTCAAGTGGAACGCGATGCGGAAAGAATACGCTCCAAATGCATGATGTGACAAGTAAAAAGGCCAAGTCCAGGGTCTCGCCGCAGGGCTTGGACACCCCATGGCCTGTGCCAAGTGGGCATCGGGTAGATAACCAACGGACTTCGGTTAGGGCTTCCCCAGGTCAGAAATGGGGGCCGATTCAGTATTTGCGGTTGCTGATAGGCTCCCGCAAAGTGGCGCACTCCATTGCATCTCATAGAACTGTTGGGGCGCCTCTGATAGGGACACAGAGTTTTCGAGTCATCTTTGGGGAGCCTTGTGGGGAAAGCTTGGTACTAAGTTGTTACTTTCTACTGCATGCCACCAACAGACTTACGTTGTTCCTGGAACCTCGTCTCGATTGCTCAAAGTTGTGGTTCGGAGGAATTTGAAAAGCTGGGAAGATTGCCTCCCCTCCGTTCAATTCGCCCGCGACAGGAGTGCGCACTCATCTTCTGGTTATTCTCGTCTTGAGATTGTGTGCGGTCTGGCTCCTCTAACTCCTTGATATCGATTACCGTTACCCACTGATGGGACCAAGTCTTACTTTGAAAAGGAAGCAAGGCTGCGGCAGTAAAGCAACTTCAGGAACAAGTGCGACAACGAATGGAGAGGGAAAATGAGCAGTATGCACCCAAGGCCAACAAATGAGGGCGGCGTGTTCCTTTTGAACCTGATGATTGGGTGTGGGTGCATATGATGGAAGAAGATTTCCAGCTCGACGAAAGTCCCAGTTGGCCGCAAGGGGAGATGGTCCCTCTCAAGTTGTTGTTGAATGAATTCATGCTAACGCTTACAACGTTGACTTACCTAGTGGGTATAGTGCGAGTGGAACCTTTATTGCCTGTGAAACGAGAGCATCTGCCAAGTTTTTATAGAATTGATGGCTATTTGTTTGTCCAAAGAAAATAGATCGCGTGCGCCTCAGCGTGCTTTGCGGGAATTACTTGTGAGAGGAGCCCGCGACTCTGTTGGGAAGAAGGCTTTGGATGCTTCGCACGAACATTTCCTTTGGCCTCAAGTGGAACGCGATGCGGAAAGAATACGCTCCAAATGCATGATGTGACAAGTAAAAAGGCCAAGTCCAGGGTCTCGCCGCAGGGCTTGGACACCCCATGGCCTGTGCCAAGTGGGCATCGGGTAGATAACCAACGGACTTCGGTTAGGGCTTCCCCAGGTCAGAAATGGGGGCCGATTCAGTATTTGCGGTTGCTGATAGGCTCCCGCAAAGTGGCGCACTCCATTGCATCTCATAGAACTGTTGGGGCGCCTCTGATAGGGACACAGAGTTTTCGAGTCATCTTTGGGGAGCCTTGTGGGGAAAGCTTGGTACTAAGTTGTTACTTTCTACTGCATGCCACCAACAGACTTACGTTGTTCCTGGAACCTCGTCTCGATTGCTCAAAGTTGTGGTTCGGAGGAATTTGAAAAGCTGGGAAGATTGCCTCCCCTCCGTTCAATTCGCCCGCGACAGGAGTGCGCACTCATCTTCTGGTTATTCTCGTCTTGAGATTGTGTGCGGTCTGGCTCCTCTAACTCCTTGATATCGATTACCGTTACCCACTGATGGGACCAAGTCTTACTTTGAAAAGGAAGCAAGGCTGCGGCAGTAAAGCAACTTCAGGAACAAGTGCGACAACGAATGGAGAGGGAAAATGAGCAGTATGCACCCAAGGCCAACAAATGAGGGCGGCGTGTTCCTTTTGAACCTGATGATTGGGTGTGGGTGCATATGATGGAAGAAGATTTCCAGCTCGACGAAAGTCCCAGTTGGCCGCAAGGGGAGATGGTCCCTCTCAAGTTGTTGTTGAATGAATTCATGCTAACGCTTACAACGTTGACTTACCTAGTGGGTATAGTGCGAGTGGAACCTTTATTGCCTGTGAAACGAGAGCATCTGCCAAGTTTTTATAGAATTGATGGCTATTTGTTTGTCCAAAGAAAATAGATCGCGTGCGCCTCAGCGTGCTTTGCGGGAATTACTTGTGAGAGGAGCCCGCGACTCTGTTGGGAAGAAGGCTTTGGATGCTTCGCACGAACATTTCCTTTGGCCTCAAGTGGAACGCGATGCGGAAAGAATACGCTCCAAATGCATGATGTGACAAGTAAAAAGGCCAAGTCCAGGGTCTCGCCGCAGGGCTTGGACACCCCATGGCCTGTGCCAAGTGGGCATCGGGTAGATAACCAACGGACTTCGGTTAGGGCTTCCCCAGGTCAGAAATGGGGGCCGATTCAGTATTTGCGGTTGCTGATAGGCTCCCGCAAAGTGGCGCACTCCATTGCATCTCATAGAACTGTTGGGGCGCCTCTGATAGGGACACAGAGTTTTCGAGTCATCTTTGGGGAGCCTTGTGGGGAAAGCTTGGTACTAAGTTGTTACTTTCTACTGCATGCCACCAACAGACTTACGTTGTTCCTGGAACCTCGTCTCGATTGCTCAAAGTTGTGGTTCGGAGGAATTTGAAAAGCTGGGAAGATTGCCTCCCCTCCGTTCAATTCGCCCGCGACAGGAGTGCGCACTCATCTTCTGGTTATTCTCGTCTTGAGATTGTGTGCGGTCTGGCTCCTCTAACTCCTTGATATCGATTACCGTTACCCACTGATGGGACCAAGTCTTACTTTGAAAAGGAAGCAAGGCTGCGGCAGTAAAGCAACTTCAGGAACAAGTGCGACAACGAATGGAGAGGGAAAATGAGCAGTATGCACCCAAGGCCAACAAATGAGGGCGGCGTGTTCCTTTTGAACCTGATGATTGGGTGTGGGTGCATATGATGGAAGAAGATTTCCAGCTCGACGAAAGTCCCAGTTGGCCGCAAGGGGAGATGGTCCCTCTCAAGTTGTTGTTGAATGAATTCATGCTAACGCTTACAACGTTGACTTACCTAGTGGGTATAGTGCGAGTGGAACCTTTATTGCCTGTGAAACGAGAGCATCTGCCAAGTTTTTATAGAATTGATGGCTATTTGTTTGTCCAAAGAAAATAGATCGCGTGCGCCTCAGCGTGCTTTGCGGGAATTACTTGTGAGAGGAGCCCGCGACTCTGTTGGGAAGAAGGCTTTGGATGCTTCGCACGAACATTTCCTTTGGCCTCAAGTGGAACGCGATGCGGAAAGAATACGCTCCAAATGCATGATGTGACAAGTAAAAAGGCCAAGTCCAGGGTCTCGCCGCAGGGCTTGGACACCCCATGGCCTGTGCCAAGTGGGCATCGGGTAGATAACCAACGGACTTCGGTTAGGGCTTCCCCAGGTCAGAAATGGGGGCCGATTCAGTATTTGCGGTTGCTGATAGGCTCCCGCAAAGTGGCGCACTCCATTGCATCTCATAGAACTGTTGGGGCGCCTCTGATAGGGACACAGAGTTTTCGAGTCATCTTTGGGGAGCCTTGTGGGGAAAGCTTGGTACTAAGTTGTTACTTTCTACTGCATGCCACCAACAGACTTACGTTGTTCCTGGAACCTCGTCTCGATTGCTCAAAGTTGTGGTTCGGAGGAATTTGAAAAGCTGGGAAGATTGCCCTCCCCTCCGTTCAATTCGCCCGCGACAGGAGTGCGCACTCATACTCTGAGATAGCGCGTTTGAGATTGTGTGCGGTCTGGCTCCTCTAACTCCTTGATATCGATTACCGTTACCCACTGATGGGACCAAGTCTTACTTTGAAAAGGAAGCAAGGCTGCGGCAGTAAAGCAACTTCAGGAACAAGTGCGACAACGAATGGAGAGGGAAAATGAGCAGTATGCACCCAAGGCCAACAAATGAGGGCGGCGTGTTCCTTTTGAACCTGATGATTGGGTGTGGGTGCATATGATGGAAGAAGATTTCCAGCTCGACGAAAGTCCCAGTTGGCCGCAAGGGGAGATGGTCCCTCTCAAGTTGTTGTTGAATGAATTCATGCTAACGCTTACAACGTTGACTTACCTAGTGGGTATAGTGCGAGTGGAACCTTTATTGCCTGTGAAACGAGAGCATCTGCCAAGTTTTTATAGAATTGATGGCTATTTGTTTGTCCAAAGAAAATAGATCGCGTGCGCCTCAGCGTGCTTTGCGGGAATTACTTGTGAGAGGAGCCCGCGACTCTGTTGGGAAGACTCTGAGATAGCGCGTGCACGAACATTTCCTTTGGCCTCAAGTGGAACGCGATGCGGAAAGAATACGCTCCAAATGCATGATGTGACAAGTAAAAAGGCCAAGTCCAGGGTCTCGCCGCAGGGCTTGGACACCCCATGGCCTGTGCCAAGTGGGCATCGGGTAGATAACCAACGGACTTCGGTTAGGGCTTCCCAGGTCAGAAATGGGGGCCGATTCAGTATTTGCGGTTGCTGATAGGCTCCCGCAAAGTGGCGCACTCCATTGCATCTCATAGAACTGTTGGGGCGCCTCTGATAGGGACACAGAGTTTTCGAGTCATCTTTGGGGAGCCTTGTGGGGAAAGCTTGGTACTAAGTTGTTACTTTCTACTGCATGCCACCAACAGACTTACGTTGTTCCTGGAACCTCGTCTCGATTGCTCAAAGTTGTGGTTCGGAGGAATTTGAAAAGCTGGGAAGATTGCCTCCCCTCCGTTCAATTCGCCCGCGACAGGAGTGCGCACTCATCTTCTGGTTATTCTCGTCTTGAGATTGTGTGCGGTCTGGCTCCTCTAACTCCTTGATATCGATTACCGTTACCCACTGATGGGACCAAGTCTTACTTTGAAAAGGAAGCAAGGCTGCGGCAGTAAAGCAACTTCAGGAACAAGTGCGACAACGAATGGAGAGGGAAAATGAGCAGTATGCACCCAAGGCCAACAAATGAGGGCGGCGTGTTCCTTTTGAACCTGATGATTGGGTGTGGGTGCATATGATGGAAGAAGATTTCCAGCTCGACGAAAGTCCCAGTTGGCCGCAAGGGGAGATGGTCCCTCTCAAGTTGTTGTTGAATGAATTCATGCTAACGCTTACAACGTTGACTTACCTAGTGGGTATAGTGCGAGTGGAACCTTTATTGCCTGTGAAACGAGAGCATCTGCCAAGTTTTTATAGAATTGATGGCTATTTGTTTGTCCAAAGAAAATAGATCGCGTGCGCCTCAGCGTGCTTTGCGGAATTACTTGTGAGAGGAGCCCGCGACTCTGTTGGGAAGAAGGCTTTGGATGCTTCGCACGAACATTTCCTTTGGCCTCAAGTGGAACGCGATGCGGAAAGAATACGCTCCAAATGCATGATGTGACAAGTAAAAAGGCCAAGTCCAGGGTCTCGCCGCAGGGCTTGGACACCCCATGGCCTGTGCCAAGTGGGCATCGGGTAGATAACCAACGGACTTCGGTTAGGGCTTCCCCAGGTCAGAAATGGGGGCCGATTCAGTATTTGCGGTTGCTGATAGGCTCCCGCAAAGTGGCGCACTCCATTGCATCTCATAGAACTGTTGGGGCGCCTCTGATAGGGACACAGAGTTTTCGAGTCATCTTTGGGGAGCCTTGTGGGGAAAGCTTGGTACTAAGTTGTTACTTTCTACTGCATGCCACCAACAGACTTACGTTGTTCCTGGAACCACTCTGAGATAGCGCGT
>JAYWLJ010000183.1:85000-92500 GCA_037074615.1 Leucaena leucocephala | reverse complement strand
AAGACCAAGGGTCGAGCGAGCAGATGGAAGAGACGGAGGGGCCAGCCCGACACCGCTAGGCATGGAAGACATAGGAACCGGCCGCAGTGACGCGAACCGTTGTGCCACAACAACCCCCACCCCGTGCCACCCGGTGCGAAGGATTCCCATCGAGCCCAAGCCACCAAGAAAAAGAAGGGACATACGTGATCGAGGGGCGTTCTTGATGGCCGGAGCTCAAAAGGAATACAACGCATGGGAGGGACGGGGCCATGTGCGTGAAATCAAGAGAGGCGGACGGGGGCGCGCACGTGCCGTGCCGCACAGTCATCCCGAGAGCAAGGATCCCTCCACGCCCAAGCTTACTAAGCAACCGGTGGCGAAAGCCTAATACGGAAGCCTTTCCGCGAGTTTGTTTGAGGAGCCCGACCCAAGAGAGTTCCATGCGACCCTTCTGTTCGAACCACCGTACACCCAACTTGACACCCCACACATGCTGGAGTCGCCCGGGGATTTCCGCCGGCTTTTCCGGTCCATGCCCAAGGGTTCCCATCTCGCCCCGACTATGCCAAGCAACAAAAAGGGACATCCGAGGCTACAACGAGGATGCTTGACGGCGCCGTTGCTCGAGGGGAACCCGAAGCCATGATTCGACGGACCATGTGTGTGAAGTCAAAGGAGACGTATGGGGGCGAGTACCCAACGTGCATCGCACAGTCCGCCCGAGGTCATTTCATCCCGCCACGCCCAAGCTTACTAAGCAACCGGGGGCAAAAAGCCGAGAACGGAAGCCTTTCCGCGAGTTTGCTTGAGGAGTCCAATCCCACGAGAGTTCCATGGGTCAACAACGAGGTCACAAGTGCCTCACGTGAGCAAGAGCCCCGCCGCTCCCTAACCTGGGTTGCTGAAGAAAACCGTTATAACGGCTGCGGGTTTGGCAAGCATCTCGCTCACGGGAGGTAAAAGATCCCCCAGGTACGCGCCACCATACATCCCGTTTGAAATCCCACACACGAGGGTCCACCGGAAGAGTCCACGAAAGGGTCACCGAGGGGTCCACACGGAACGGGCCGCAGCGGCGTGCACTGCGACCCGTTGTGCCATAGCAACCATACCACGAGCGAAACACCCCGTACAAATCATGAGAAGGATTCCCATCCAGCCCAAGCCACCAAGAAAAAGAAGGGACATACGTGATCGAGGGACGTTCTTGATGGCCGGAGACCAAAGGGAATGCAACGCATGAGAGGGACGGGGCCATGTGCGTGAAATCAAGAGAGGCGGACGGGGGCGCTCACGTGCCGTGCCACACAGTCATCCCGAGAGCAAGGATCCCTCCACGCCCAAGCTTACTAAGCAACCGGTGGCGAAAGCCTAATACGGAAGCCTTTCCGCGAGTTTGTTTGAGGAGCCCGACCCAAGAGAGTTCCATGAGACCCTTAAGTTCGAACCACCGTACACCCAACTTGATAGCCCACACATATCGAGTCGCCCGGGGCTTTCCGACTGTTTTTCCGGTCCATGCCCAAGGGTTCCCATCTCGCCCCGACTATGCCAAGCAACAAAAAGGGACATCCGAGGCTACAACGAGGTTGCTTGGCGGCGCCGTTGCTCGAGGGGAACCCAAAGCCATGATTCGATGGACCATGTATGTAAAATCCCACACATTTTAGGGTCCACCGGAAAAGTCGCCGGAAAAGTCGCCGGCGGCCGCCCCCGCCGGCCGGCCACCACCCCACCACCGCCGCCGGCCACCGTGGCGGTGGTGGCGGGTGCAATGGTGGTGGGGCCTCCCATGTTCACTAGGCAAAAGGTTATAGGGTCCCCTATGCCTAGTGTGAACATGGAAGGGGGGGGTGGGGGTGCCCCCCTATAGTAGCAATATGAGCCTTTTCCCTTCTGGCACGAACAGACATACTTTTTTCCCAAACGACGACACTTTTTTCGGGGACCTAGAGATGGAATTTTTGCGCGATTTTTTGCAGCAATCTTGGGCATGATAAATGATGATCAAATGCCAAGTTTCATAATTTTTGGACACCCATAGAATATTTTATGAATTTTTTAGTGCCAAAAATTGTCAATTTTGGGAGCCTTAGATCTCATGATCCGGGAGGAACCACGGCCGGCCGGACCTCCCAACATGTGTGGGGGAACATATATTAGTTAACTAAAGTGTTAGATCAAAAATGTAACGGGTAAATTTCATTTTGGTACGGAGGTGAAGTTTTCGTACTGCACAGAACCTGCCCGGACCAGTCCTGGGCAGGTCCTGGCACGTACAGGACTGATCCTGGACGTGCCAGGACTGATCCTGGACGTGCCAGGCACGTCCTGGACGTGCCAGGACTGATCCTGGACGTGCCAGGACCAGTCCTGGACGTGCCAGGCAGGTCCTGTACGTGCCAGGACCAGTCCTGGACGTGCCAGGACCAGTCCTGGACGTGCCAGGACCAGTCCTGGACGTGCCAGGACCAGTCCTGTACGTGCCAGGACCTGCCTGGACGTGCCAGGACCAGTCCTGGACGTGCCAGGACCTGCCTGGACGTGCCAGGACTTGCCCAAAACGTGCCACGACCCTGTCCATGCCTACCAACACTTGCCCGGACCTTGCACAAACTTGCCCATACCTTGCCACGACCTTGGATACACTTGCCCACATCTTGCCAACACTTGCCCACACATTGAAAGAGCTTGCCCGCACATTGAACAAGGTTGCCCGTACCTTGCCCACACTTGCCTCCACCATGCACATGGGTGCACCAAGCTTGCACACACTTGCCCACACATTGAACAAGGTTGCCCGTACCTTGCCCACACTTGCCTCCACCATGCACATGCGTGCACCAAGCATGCATACACTTGCCCACATCTTGCCCACACATTGAAAGAGGTTGCCTCACATTGAACAAGGTTGCCCGTACCTTGCCCACACTTGCCTCCACCATGCACATGGGTGCACCAAGCATGCACACACTTGCCCACATCTTGCCAACACTTGCCCACACATTGAAAGAGGTTGCCTAACATTGAAGAAGGTTGCCCCTACCTTGCCCACACTTGCCACCACCTTGCACATGTTTTCACCAAGCATGCATACACTTGCCCACATCTTTCCAACACTAGCCCACACATTGAACAAGGTTGCCCGTACCTTGCCCACACTTGCCTCCACCATGCACATGGGTGCACCAAGCTTGCACACACTTGCCCACACATTGAACAAGGTTGCCCGTACCTTGCCCACACTTGCCTCCACCATGCACAAGCGTGCACCAAGCATGCATACACTTGCCCACATCTTGCCCACACATTGAAAGAGGTTGCCTCACATTGAACAAGGTTGCCCGTACCTTGCCCACACTTGCCTCCACCATGCACATGGGTGCACCAAGCATGCACACACTTGCCCACATCTTGCCAACACTTGCCCACACATTGAAAGAGGTTGCCTAACATTGAAGAAGGTTGCCCGTACCTTGCCCGCACTTGCCTCCACCTTGCACATGCGTGCACCAAGCATGCACACACTTGCCCACATCTTTCCAACACTAGCCCACACATTGAACAAGGTTGCCCGTACCTTGCCCACACTTGCCTCCACCATGCACATGGGTGCACCAAGCATGCACACACTTGCCCACATCTTCCCAACACTTGCCCACACATTGAAAGAGGTTGCCTAACATTGAAGAAGGTTGCCCGTACCTTGCCCGCACTTGCCTCCACCTTGCACATGCGTGCACCAAGCATGCACACACTTGCCCACATCTTTCCAACACTAGCCCACACATTGAAGAAGGTTGCCCGTACCTTGCCCACACTTGCCTCCACCATGCACATGGGTGCACCAAGCATGCACACACTTGCCCACATCTTGCCAACACTTGCCCACACATTGAAAGAGGTTGCCTAACATTGAAGAAGGTTGCCCGTACCTTGCCCGCACTTGCCTCCACCTTGCACATGCGTGCACCAAGCATGCACACACTTGCCCACATCTTTCCAACACTAGCCCACACATTGAACAAGGTTGCCCGTACCTTGCCCACACTTGCCTCCACCATGCACATGGGTGCACCAAGCATGCACACACTTGCCCACATCTTGCCAACACTTGCCCACACATTGAAAGAGGTTGCCTAACATTGAAGAAGGTTGCCCGTACCTTGCCCGCACTTGCCTCCACCTTGCACATGCGTGCACCAAGCATGCACACACTTGCCCACATCTTTCCAACACTAGCCCACACATTGAACAAGGTTGCCCGTACCTTGCCCACACTTGCCTCCACCATGCACATGGGTGCACCAAGCATGCACACACTTGCCCACATCTTCCCAACACTTGCCCACACATTGAAAGAGGTTGCCTAACATTGAAGAAGGTTGCCCGTACCTTGCCCGCACTTGCCTCCACCTTGCACATGCGTGCACCAAGCATGCACACACTTGCCCACATCTTTCCAACACTAGCCCACACATTGAACAAGGTTGCCCGTACCTTGCCCACACTTGCCTCCACCATGCACATGGGTGCACCAAGCATGCACACACTTGCCCACATCTTCCCAACACTTGCCCACACATTGAACAAGGTTGCCCGTACCTTGCCCACACTTGCCTCCACCTTGCACATGCGTGCACCAAGCATGCACACACTTGCCCACATCTTGCAAACACTTGCCCACACATTGAATAGGTTGCCCCTACCTTGCCCACACTTGCCACCACCTTGCACATGTTTTCACCAAGCATGCATACACTTGCCCACATCTTTCCAACACTAGCCCACACATTGAACAAGGTTGCCCGTACCTTGCCCACACTTGCCTCCACCATGCACATGGGTGCACCAAGCATGCACACACTTGCCCACATCTTGCCAACACTTGCCCACACATTGAAAGGGCTTGCCCACACGTGGAACAAGGTTGCCCGTACCTTGCCCGCACTTGCCTCCACCTTGCACATGCGTGCACCAAGCATGCACACACTTGCCCACACGTCGAACAAGGTTGCCCGTACCTTGCCCGCTCTTGCCTCCCCCTTGGGGGTTGCACACGCGCACGCGCACGCGCAAACGTGCAAAGTGCTAAGTGCGTGTGGGCGTGTGCGAGTGCGTGTGCGTGCGCGCGCGCGCGCGTGGGGGAATTCCCCCACCGGAGGCATAATTCGGAGGGGCGTACCCACCGCCGGTCATTCCGTAAGGCAAAAGATGCGCCACCACACGTCCCGTTTGAAATCCCACACACTTTAGGGTCCACCGGAGAATTCGCCGGAAAAGTCGCCGGCGGCCGCCCCCCGACGGCCGGCCACCGCCCCACCGCCACCGCCGGCCACCGTGGCGGTGGTGGCGGGTGCTCTTGGTGGTAGGGCCCCAAGAACCCACACAATACTCATCGAAGGGACATAGGCTACCATGGGTCCTTGGGGGGGGGAGGGGTGCCCCCCTATAATAGCAAAACAAGACTTTTTCAGTTTGCCTCCAACGGGCATACTTTTGTTCCGAAACGACAGAGGTGGTTTCGGGGACCTAGAGATCGAATTTTCGCGCGATTTTTTGCAGCATTCTTTGGCATGGAAAAAGGGGCCCAAACACCAAGTTTCATAATTTTCGGACACCCGTGGAATATCTTTGGAATTTTTCATGTCCCGAACTTGCGCGGCCCTTAAAACTTAATCCGGGAGGAACCACGGGTGGCCGGACCTCCTAACATGTGGGAGGGGTCATATATTAGTGAACCAAAGTGTTAGATCACAAATGTAACGGGTAAATTTCATTTTGGTACGGAGGTGAAGTTTTCGTACTGCGCAGGAACCTGCCAGGACCAGTCCTGGGCAAGTCCTGGACGTGCCAGGACCCTGTCCACTCCTGCCAACACTTGCTCGGACCTTGCACAACCTTGCCAACACTTGCCACGACCTCGCACCACCTTACCCACATCTTGCCAACACTTGCCCACACATTGAACAAGGTTGCCCGTACCTTGCCAACACTTGCCCACACATTGAAAGAGCTTGCCCACACCTTGAACAAGGTTGCCCGTACCTTGCCAACACTTGCCCACACCTTGCACATGCGTGCACCAAGCATGCATACACTTGCCCACACATTGAACAAGGTTGCCCGTACCTTGCCCACGCTTGCCTCCACCTTGCACATGCGTGCACCAAGCATGCACCCACTTGCCCACACGTTGAACAAGGTTGCCCGTACCTTGCCCACACATTGAAAGGGCTTGCCCACACGTTGAACAAGGTTGCCCGTACCTTGCCCACGCTTGCCTCCACCTTGCACATGCGTGCACCAAGCATGCACCCACTTGCCCACACGTCGAACAAGGTTGCCCGTACCTTGCCCACACATTGAAAGGGCTTGCCCACACGTTGAACAAGGTTGCCCGTACCTTGCCCGCACTTGCCTCCACCTTGCACATGCGTGCACCAAGCATGCACACACTTGCCCACACGTCGAACAAGGTTGCCCGTACCTTGCCCGCTCTTGCCTCCCCCTTGGGGGTTGCACACGCGCACGCGCACGCGCAAACGTGCAAAGTGCTAAGTGCGTGTGGGCGTGTGCGAGTGCGTGTGCGTGCGCGCGCGCGCGCGTGGGGGAATTCCCCCACCGGAGGCATAATTCGGAGGGGCGTACCCACCGCCGGTCATTCCGTAAGGCAAAAGATGCGCCACCACACGTCCCGTTTGAAATCCCACACACTTTAGGGTCCACCGGAGAATTCGCCGGAAAAGTCGCCGGCGGCCGCCCCCCGACGGCCGGCCACCGCCCCACCGCCACCGCCGGCCACCGTGGCGGTGGTGGCGGGTGCTCTTGGTGGTAGGGCCCCAAGAACCCACACAATACTCATCGAAGGGACATAGGCTACCATGGGTCCTTGGGGGGGGGAGGGGTGCCCCCCTATAATAGCAAAACAAGACTTTTTCAGTTTGCCTCCAACGGGCATACTTTTGTTCCGAAACGACAGAGGTGGTTTCGGGGACCTAGAGATCGAATTTTCGCGCGATTTTTTGCAGCATTCTTTGGCATGGAAAAAGGGGCCCAAACACCAAGTTTCATAATTTTCGGACACCCGTGGAATATCTTTGGAATTTTTCATCTTCCGAACTTGCGCGGCCCTTAAAACTTAGTCCGGGAGGAACCACGGGTGGCCGGACCTCCTAACATGTGGGAGGGGTCATATACTAGTGAACCAAAGTGTTAGATCACAAATGTAACGGGTAAATTTCATTTTGGTACGGAGGTGAAGTTTTCGTACTGCGCAGGAACCTGCCCGGACCAGTCCTGGACGTGCCAGGACTTGCCCTGGACGTGCCAGGACCAGTCCTGGACGTGCCAGGACTTGCCCAGGGCGTGCCAGGACCCTGTCCAAGCCTGCCAACACTTGCCCGGACCTTGCCCACACTTGGAACCTCCTTGGACATGGTTGCCAACAACTTGCCCACACTTGGCACCTCTTGTACATGGTTGGCAACAACTTGCCCACACTTGGAACCGCCTTGG
>JAYWLJ010000183.1:72500-77500 GCA_037074615.1 Leucaena leucocephala | reverse complement strand
CAAGAGAGTTCCATGCGACCCTTCTGTTCGAACCACCGTACACCCAACTTGACACCCCACACATGCTGGAGTCGCCCGGGGATTTCCGCCGGCTTTTCCGGTCCATGCCCAAGGGTTCCCATCTCGCCCCGACTATGCCAAGCAACAAAAAGGGACATCCGAGGCTACAACGAGGATGCTTGACGGCGCCGTTGCTCGAGGGGAACCCGAAGCCATGATTCGACGGACCATGTGTGTGAAGTCAAAGGAGACGTATGGGGGCGAGTACCCAACGTGCATCGCACAGTCCGCCCGAGGTCATTTCATCCCGCCACGCCCAAGCTTACTAAGCAACCGGGGGCAAAAAGCCGAGAACGGAAGCCTTTCCGCGAGTTTGCTTGAGGAGTCCAATCCCACGAGAGTTCCATGGGTCAACAACGAGGTCACAAGTGCCTCACGTGAGCAAGAGCCCCGCCGCTCCCTAACCTGGGTTGCTGAAGAAAACCGTTATAACGGCTGCGGGTTTGGCAAGTATCTCGCTCACGGGAGGTAAAAGATCCCCCAGGTACGCGCCACCATACATCCCGTTTGAAATCCCACACACGAGGGTCCACCGGAAGAGTCCACGAAAGGGTCACCGAGGGGTCCACACGGAACGGGCCGCAGCGGCGTGCACTGCGACCCGTTGTGCCATAGCAACCATACCACGAGCGAAACACCCCGTACAAATCATGAGAAGGATTCCCATCCAGCCCAAGCCACCAAGAAAAAGAAGGGACATACGTGATCGAGGGACGTTCTTGATGGCCGGAGACCAAAGGGAATGCAACGCATGAGAGGGACGGGGCCATGTGCGTGAAATCAAGAGAGGCGGACGGGGGCGCTCACGTGCCGTGCCACACAGTCATCCCGAGAGCAAGGATCCCTCCACGCCCAAGCTTACTAAGCAACCGGTGGCGAAAGCCTAATACGGAAGCCTTTCCGCGAGTTTGTTTGAGGAGCCCGACCCAAGAGAGTTCCATGAGACCCTTAAGTTCGAACCACCGTACACCCAACTTGATAGCCCACACATATCGAGTCGCCCGGGGCTTTCCGACTGTTTTTCCGGTCCATGCCCAAGGGTTCCCATCTCGCCCCGACTATGCCAAGCAACAAAAAGGGACATCCGAGGCTACAACGAGGTTGCTTGGCGGCGCCGTTGCTCGAGGGGAACCCAAAGCCATGATTCGATGGACCATGTATGTAAAATCCCACACATTTTAGGGTCCACCGGAAAAGTCGCCGGAAAAGTCGCCGGCGGCCGCCCCCGCCGGCCGGCCACCACCCCACCACCGCCGCCGGCCACCGTGGCGGTGGTGGCGGGTGCAATGGTGGTGGGGCCTCCCATGTTCACTAGGCAAAAGGTTATAGGGTCCCCTATGCCTAGTGTGAACATGGAAGGGGGGGGTGGGGGTGCCCCCCTATAGTAGCAATATGAGCCTTTTCCCTTCTGGCACGAACAGACATACTTTTTTCCCAAACGACGACACTTTTTTCGGGGACCTAGAGATGGAATTTTTGCGCGATTTTTTGCAGCAATCTTGGGCATGATAAATGATGATCAAATGCCAAGTTTCATAATTTTTGGACACCCATAGAATATTTTATGAATTTTTTAGTGCCAAAAATTGTCAATTTTGGGAGCCTTAGATCTCATGATCCGGGAGGAACCACGGCCGGCCGGACCTCCCAACATGTGTGGGGGAACATATATTAGTTAACTAAAGTGTTAGATCAAAAATGTAACGGGTAAATTTCATTTTGGTACGGAGGTGAAGTTTTCGTACTGCACAGAACCTGCCCGGACCAGTCCTGGGCAGGTCCTGGCACGTACAGGACTGATCCTGGACGTGCCAGGACTGATCCTGGACGTGCCAGGCACGTCCTGGACGTGCCAGGACCAGTCCTGGACGTGCCAGGCAGGTCCTGTACGTGCCAGGACCAGTCCTGGACGTGCCAGGACCAGTCCTGGACGTGCCAGGACCAGTCCTGGACGTGCCAGGACCAGTCCTGTACGTGCCAGGACCTGCCTGGACGTGCCAGGACCAGTCCTGGACGTGCCAGGACCTGCCTGGACGTGCCAGGACTTGCCCAAAACGTGCCACGACCCTGTCCATGCCTACCAACACTTGCCCGGACCTTGCACAAACTTGCCCATACCTTGCCACGACCTTGGATACACTTGCCCACATCTTGCCAACACTTGCCCACACATTGAAAGAGCTTGCCCGCACATTGAACAAGGTTGCCCGTACCTTGCCCACACTTGCCTCCACCATGCACATGGGTGCACCAAGCTTGCACACACTTGCCCACACATTGAACAAGGTTGCCCGTACCTTGCCCACACTTGCCTCCACCATGCACATGCGTGCACCAAGCATGCATACACTTGCCCACATCTTGCCCACACATTGAAAGAGGTTGCCTCACATTGAACAAGGTTGCCCGTACCTTGCCCACACTTGCCTCCACCATGCACATGGGTGCACCAAGCATGCACACACTTGCCCACATCTTGCCAACACTTGCCCACACATTGAAAGAGGTTGCCTAACATTGAAGAAGGTTGCCCCTACCTTGCCCACACTTGCCACCACCTTGCACATGTTTTCACCAAGCATGCATACACTTGCCCACATCTTTCCAACACTAGCCCACACATTGAACAAGGTTGCCCGTACCTTGCCCACACTTGCCTCCACCATGCACATGGGTGCACCAAGCTTGCACACACTTGCCCACACATTGAACAAGGTTGCCCGTACCTTGCCCACACTTGCCTCCACCATGCACATGCGTGCACCAAGCATGCATACACTTGCCCACATCTTGCCCACACATTGAAAGAGGTTGCCTCACATTGAACAAGGTTGCCCGTACCTTGCCCACACTTGCCTCCACCATGCACATGGGTGCACCAAGCATGCACACACTTGCCCACATCTTGCCAACACTTGCCCACACATTGAAAGAGGTTGCCTAACATTGAAGAAGGTTGCCCGTACCTTGCCCGCACTTGCCTCCACCTTGCACATGCGTGCACCAAGCATGCACACACTTGCCCACATCTTTCCAACACTAGCCCACACATTGAACAAGGTTGCCCGTACCTTGCCCACACTTGCCTCCACCATGCACATGGGTGCACCAAGCATGCACACACTTGCCCACATCTTCCCAACACTTGCCCACACATTGAAAGAGGTTGCCTAACATTGAAGAAGGTTGCCCGTACCTTGCCCGCACTTGCCTCCACCTTGCACATGCGTGCACCAAGCATGCACACACTTGCCCACATCTTTCCAACACTAGCCCACACATTGAAGAAGGTTGCCCGTACCTTGCCCACACTTGCCTCCACCATGCACATGGGTGCACCAAGCATGCACACACTTGCCCACATCTTGCCAACACTTGCCCACACATTGAAAGAGGTTGCCTAACATTGAAGAAGGTTGCCCGTACCTTGCCCGCACTTGCCTCCACCTTGCACATGCGTGCACCAAGCATGCACACACTTGCCCACATCTTTCCAACACTAGCCCACACATTGAACAAGGTTGCCCGTACCTTGCCCACACTTGCCTCCACCATGCACATGGGTGCACCAAGCATGCACACACTTGCCCACATCTTGCCAACACTTGCCCACACATTGAAAGAGGTTGCCTAACATTGAAGAAGGTTGCCCGTACCTTGCCCGCACTTGCCTCCACCTTGCACATGCGTGCACCAAGCATGCACACACTTGCCCACATCTTTCCAACACTAGCCCACACATTGAACAAGGTTGCCCGTACCTTGCCCACACTTGCCTCCACCATGCACATGGGTGCACCAAGCATGCACACACTTGCCCACATCTTCCCAACACTTGCCCACACATTGAACAAGGTTGCCCGTACCTTGCCCACACTTGCCTCCACCTTGCACATGCGTGCACCAAGCATGCACACACTTGCCCACATCTTGCAAACACTTGCCCACACATTGAATAGGTTGCCCCTACCTTGCCCACACTTGCCACCACCTTGCACATGTTTTCACCAAGCATGCATACACTTGCCCACATCTTTCCAACACTAGCCCACACATTGAACAAGGTTGCCCGTACCTTGCCCACACTTGCCTCCACCATGCACATGGGTGCACCAAGCATGCACACACTTGCCCACATCTTGCCAACACTTGCCCACACATTGAAAGGGCTTGCCCACACGTGGAACAAGGTTGCCCGTACCTTGCCCGCACTTGCCTCCACCTTGCACATGCGTGCACCAAGCATGCACACACTTGCCCACACGTCGAACAAGGTTGCCCGTACCTTGCCCGCTCTTGCCTCCCCCTTGGGGGTTGCACACGCGCACGCGCACGCGCAAACGTGCAAAGTGCTAAGTGCGTGTGGGCGTGTGCGAGTGCGTGTGCGTGCGCGCGCGCGCGCGCGTGGGGGAATTCCCCCACCGGAGGCATAATTCGGAGGGGCGTACCCACCGCCGGTCATTCCGTAAGGCAAAAGATGCGCCACCACACGTCCCGTTTGAAATCCCACACACTTTAGGGTCCACCGGAGAATTCGCCGGAAAAGTCGCCGGCGGCCGCCCCCCGACGGCCGGCCACCGCCCCACCGCCACCGCCGGCCACCGTGGCGGTGGTGGCGGGTGCTCTTGGTGGTAGGGCCCCAAGAACCCACACAATACTCATCGAAGGGACATAGGCTACCATGGGTCCTTGGGGGGGGGAGGGGTGCCCCCCTATAATAGCAAAACAAGACTTTTTCAGTTTGCCTCCAACGGGCATACTTTTGTTCCGAAACGACAGAGGTGGTTTCGGGGACCTAGAGATCGAATTTTCGTGCGATTTTTTGCAGCATTCTTTGGCATGGAAAAAGGGGCCCAAACACCAAGTTTCATAATTTTCGGACACCCGTGGAATATCTTTGGAATTTTTCATGTCCCGAACTTGCGCGGCCCTTAAAACTT